>MUZC01004737.1:71728-88782 GCA_002072015.1 Radix auricularia | reverse complement strand
ACAATCGACCAAAACTGGAAAAACATTAAAGAGATACTCACTACAACCTGTGAAGAAGTGTTGGGCCCCAAACAACAAATGCATAAAGAATGGATCTCTAATGAAACCATGGAGAAAATCCATTATAGGAAAAAGAAGAAGGCAAAGCTTAACAACAGCCGCACCAGAACTGAAAAAACTAGAGCATCAGAAGAATACGCAGAAGCCAATAAAGAAGTTAAACGCAGCATAAAATCAGATAAAAAGAACTACATGGAAGGATTAGCTCTTGAAGCAGAAGAGGCAGCGTATCATGGTAACACAAGAGAACTATTCAACACAATAAAAAAGCTATCTGGAAAATTCAAAAATCCAGAGAGACCTGTTAAAACTAAAGATGGAAAATCAATACCTGATGAAGAGGGCCAGAAAAAAAGGTGGATAGAGCATTTTCAAGAACTCCTCAACCGACCAGCCCCACAATACACCCTCAACATTGAGCCAGCTGAACAAGATCTAGAAATAGATTGCAGCGCACCCACAAAAGAAGAGATAAGCAGAGCAATTAAACAACTAAAGAAAGGCAAAGCGGCTGGTCCAGATACAATACCGGCAGAAGCCCTGATGGCAGATATTATGACTAGCTCTGAAATGCTGCACATTCTTTTCAAGAAAATATGGGAGGAAGAACAGATTCCAACAGAGTGGAAGGAAGGACATCTCATTAAGCTCCCGAAGAAAGGTGATCTTAGCTCATGCTCAAACTATAGAGGAATAACACTGCTATCCATACCAAGCAAAGTATTTAATAGAATATTGCTAAACAGAATAAGAGAGGCAATAGACACCCATCTTAGAGACCAACAAGCAGGTTTTAGAAAGGATAGATCATGCACTGACCAGATTGCCACACTGAGAATAATAGTAGAACAATCCCTGGAGTGGAACTCACCATTATACATCAACTTTATTGACTATGAGAAGGCGTTTGATAGTGTTGACAGACCAACCCTGTGGAAGTTGCTAAGACACTACGGTATACCACAAAAGATGACTAACATAATTAAGACATCTTACGAAGGCCTTACATGTAGAATCATTCATGGACAAAAAACAACAGAGGCTTTTGAGGTAAAGACTGGAGTCAGACAAGGGTGTTTGCTTTCGCCCTTCTTATTTTTGCTAACCATTGACTGGATAATGAAGATGTCTACAGAGCAGAAGAGAAATGGTATCCAGTGGACACTATGGAAACAGCTTGATGACCTCGATTTTGCGGATGATCTGGCCCTAATATCACACACACAGCAACAGATGCAGGAGAAAACTAACTATGTAGCACAGTTCTCGTCCTGTGTTGGCCTTAACATCCACAAGGGAAAAAGCAAAGTCCTTAAAATAAATACATCAAGCAACACCCCAATAACACTGGGAGGATCAAATCTAGAGGAGGTGGATAGCTTTACATACCTCGGTAGCATCATAGACATGCAGGGAGGGACAGACGCTGATGTTAGAGTGAGAATTGGCAAATCAAGAACAGCATTTAAACAGCTAAAAAAAGTTTGGAGTTGCAACAACTTGACCCTCCAGACCAAGTTAAGGATATTCAACACCACAGTAAAGCCTGTCCTTCTATATGGAGCTGAAACATGGCGGATTACAGCAGCCGTTTCGAAAAAGCTTCAAGCATTTATAAACACATGTCTCAGAACAATTCTCCGAATCCGTTGGCCCAATATCATCACCAACGAAGACCTCTGGCAACGTACACAACAAGAGCCAGTGGAAGAACTAATACGTCAGCGCAGATGGAGATGGATTGGCCACACCCTCAGAAAGCCTACATCCAGCATTGTGAGACAAGCCCTCACTTGGAACCCCCAGGGCAAGAGAAAAAGAGGTCGACCCAAAATGACATGGAGAAGGGAACTGGAGACAGACTCCAAAAAGAGTGGGCACAGCTGGGGACAGCTAGAGAGATTGGCACAGGACCGGGATGCCTGGAGAGTCTTTGTTCGTGGCCTATGCCCCAGATGGGACGACAGGCAGTGATGATGAGTGATGAATACACAAGACTAGACAAACTATGGAAAAGCGTAGGGTGCAATAATCTTTTTTATAGTACTTAGATTAGGTGTGCCAATACTCGTTTGCCCATCGCTTTGCACATGTGCAAAATTCATGAAAAAACTTCTTCAACAAGTTTGATGGTTCATTATGCGGGAGTAAGGAATTTTGTATTTTACATCAGTTTTCTAAAAAATAATTTAATTGTCAGTGACCCTCTTGATGCTTTGAGTGAATGTAAACATTGGGAATATTTTTTTTCACTTTTATGGCTCATTACGACTCAATGTCTTAACTACTTTTGTCTCAGTTAGGGTAAATTGCTGAAAATTAATATAAGGGATCAGCATCCGAACTTGGTTGGAAAAAACATCACCATTGTCAGCTTACACTTTTCCAGAGACCTTTTAGAACTTTCCATAAAGACATCAGCCCTTCAACACTATAAAAAAATGTCCAAATGAATTTTCTTCACTGGGCTGGTGGGGTTCCCGTCATGATTCTCAATGAGATGGCTTGTAATTAAGCTTGATAACGGTTAACCGGTCCTCAGACCAGGACCGGTCATCTTTATTCAGGACCGAAGGACCGTGTAACCGAAAAGAAAACATTAACAACAACAACAACAAACTAGCGGTAAGGTAGTGAAAAAACCAACACAAGCCGTAACGCGCCTCGCCCTCTCGCTTTGTCACGGTGAGTAAAAGCGATACCACGATCCAGCTGGTTAGTTGTAGAGGCACTGTGACTGTACGAGAGCTAATACAGTGCGCGTTTGATGCCAACAACGGTCAAGGCCAAGGCTGTTTCTATTTATATTAATTATAGTCTGTTTCTTATAAAGATAAAGAAAGCTATAAAAGCATATGACCCTGTGACCTATCCGCATTTTCTGATCACCGGTTTATAGTCTGTTTCAGGCATTCAAAAACTTATCGGCGCACGCCGCTTAGTGAAGTACAGGTACCTATATAACGAGAGGTATTTGAAAGACGTAGCAAAGATACCGGGCGATTAATCGGCCCACAAAATCGAGTTCGGTCTTTTAGTGACAGTTTTCCTGCTAGTCAAAGGCATTTGATTACCACATTAATAGTACGCCGAGTGTAGCTCAAACCCTATTTGAACAGAAAAAAAAACAGGGAGGGGGAACGTGTGCGTCGCAAAATTCAATTATTCTGGCGAGTTGATGATTGAAAAATAATTTGGTTTTTTAATAAATTCCATTTTATCATCATTGTTTACTCCGTAGCTTTATAATTTTATTATATTATTAATTTTAATACGCGAGTTGATCGGCATCACACACAAGAGAGGTAAACATGACGTCAAAACGGACGGGGCGTTGGTTTTTGAAACTAGTGAAAAATACCTCGCTAACTTTAACAAACGATTGAACCTGTCCTCTTATTTAGACCCACAACGGACGGGGCGAGGCGTTGGTTTTTTAAACTAATGAAAAATACCTTGCTAACTTTAACGAACGATTGAACCTGTCCTCTTATTTAGACTGGTGAACTACGAGTCCTCAAAAAATAAAATATAAAAAAAGACAATTAACCATCACGGTTTAGTTAATTTTTTTTATTTTAAAAAAAATGCTTTGAATTGAGGGCAATGCGGAAAGAGCTGAACGCAAGCGGGGGAAGCGGGCTCTGATGCCATCAGACGACGCCAGGCGACAACATTCTCTTGTTAGTTCTCAAATGGGTCTCAAAACATTAGGGATATAAGGACGAGCGGTCTTTTTTTGAACGGTTAGCCGGTCCTCAAAAACGAGCGGTCTTAACAACCTTACTTATAATATTTATTTTTTTTCTCAATATTTAAAAATCTGAATAATTTGAAGAAATAAATAAG
This sequence comes from Radix auricularia, assembly GCA_002072015.1. Lineage (NCBI taxonomy): Eukaryota > Metazoa > Mollusca > Gastropoda > Lymnaeidae > Radix > Radix auricularia. Next base: position 84,873 of record MUZC01004737.1, on the reverse strand, counting down.
ATGACTTTGATTATAATAAAAATAATTTTGGCTAAATCCGATTTGCCATTCCCAAAAGGCTTATATAGCAATTAACTCTGTGTTCTCTTCCTTTGTTATTCAGGTTTAGTTTTAGAAATTGTAATTGCTAATTTAGGGTTGGGGTTAGGTTTAAGTTATAATTGTGAATTTAGGGTTAGGGTTAGGTTTAGTTTTAGAATTATAATAGTTGAATTTTCCAATTTCTTTGTAACGTTGCATATCAACAAAGATGGCGGCCATGTAACGTGGGAACGTTAAGTCGGGTTTTAACATAATTTTTTTGTTTTAAATTCAATAAAATTAAGACTAGGTTCCTTATTATATACAATATCGAGCATGAATGTTATCCCAATTTTTTATTATTATTAGGAAGTGTCTATTGGTTATCCACTACCAACAGCTTGTAGAGAGCTATTGACTACTGGTACTCAACTTAATAGCTTCTCTGATATAAAATAAAAAAGGGACATTTTGATCTAGTTTCTCTCATCACATGATAGTTGGGCTGTAGGTATAGGATTCGAATTTAAGTTGTGGATCATTTTTTGGTTTTGCATTTGTCTTTTTAAACACGATTAGGTATTAGGATACTGGTTTCAATTACTTTCAATGATCTATAATTTTTAATTATGAGGTTATGGTTCCTTTAGACATTAATTAAATTAGGTAATCATGAAGGCTAGGTAGCAAAGTCAATGGTGCGCTTGCCTCACAAGCTGAGGGGCAGGGGATCGAGCCCACATAAAGGCCACAATAAAAATGATAAGTGAGTAACGCTAAGAAAGTCCTCCGCTGGCCTGGAAGGGAAATGGGGGACCCACCAGGTCTACCAAGCCCTTAGTAAGTTCTAATGGAAACGTTAGGACCCGCTACAACCATCGGTTATGGGACTTAACTCTTAATGTGCTGTGAGATTTTTGGAGAACTTCAGTCACAGTCCCTTAGGAATTTCCCGAATTGCATTTAAAACTATTTTTACCTGTAGTTTAGTACTATTATTTTAGTAATAAAGTATAGGGAACAAAATCACATCTACACAAAAAGCCCGTAAAAATTACCAAAACAACTTCGCTAATCAAGCGATAACACTATCGAGGGGAAACAGTCACCAAGTTCTCAAGATAAAATTTTTCGCTGTGAAATAATATACGTGTAAAAAATTCAGGATTACCTAAATTAAATAATAGGCTAATAATCGTTGTACGGATCAAAGATGGCGGCCTGAAAGTTGGTTGCTTCCAGGACTTCCGCAGTTTCGTATTCGATGATTCGTATTTAATAATTATAGGGGGAGGCGTTCCCCCTCCCTTTAGACCCTTCCCCCGGTGAGGGAGACAACCGAGGAAATACAACAATAAAGGGAGGTAACTACAACAAAGCAACCATATAGTCCTGGATGCGACAAACTTTCCGACCGCCATCTTGGATCCATACGATAATTAGCCGGAAGCTGATTTAAGTGTGTAACAAGTGATATTTTTCGGAAGCATTTAACTCGAGAATTATTTATAAAGTGTATTTTTCGTGATTTTCTTCCATTGCCTGCCCATTTCAGTCGGGACTCACGATCCGCCCATCATCTTTGTGACTTGCTTAGCAACCAAAGATGGTGTCCGGAAAAGACTGTATTTTGGCCTGATCCATACAACGATAGGTAAACATGTAGAATCTCGACCGTGAAGTCACGGTCATTACCGGCAGCCATCTTGGTTGTTATTGCACGTCCTTAAAAAAAGCTAAAATTAAAATTCTATAGCTAACCCAAACCCTAAAACCTTCCATTTTAAAAAATCCTTTTAGAAATTATAGAACTCTTGTTTCCAGCAACCGGTAGCGTCGTGACGTCACGGTCGAGATTCTTCACTTCAGCCCAACGATAATATGATAATTTACCAAATAATAATAATGAATAATGTATTTTAAAGTATTTAATAAATTAGAGATGCAAGTTCTCAAGATAAAATTTAATTTCGGCTAAAGTGAAGTATGTCGACTGTGACGTCACGACGCTACCGGTTGCTGGAAAAGAAAGTTCTATAAATTCTTAAAGGATTATAAAAAATGGAAGGTTTTAGGGTTTGGGTTAGGTATAGTATAGCTTTAGAATTTTCGGAAAATTGAAGGTTTTAGGGTTTGGGTTAGGTATAGCTATAGACTATAGAATTTTAATTTTAAAGCTTTTTAAAGTACGTGCTATAAAACAGAGAAGGCCGCCATGACCGTGACGTCACGGTCGACATACTACACTTTTACCTTAATTTCGATGTGAAATCATGTACGTGTAAAAACTGCAGGATTACCCAGTTTCCTTGCTAGCGCTACGACATGTCATTGTCATAACGCTAGCAACATCCAAAATAATTTGGGACAAGGATTCAGAGTAATAGTAATAAACAGTAATAGTAATAGTAATAATTTTAGGGCTAAAACCTATATCTCCGACCGGAGCGTCGCGTCTCTTCCGATTTTTTAGGGTTTGGGTTAGGTTTAGCTTTAGAATTTCAAAAAATTGATGATTTTTAGGGTTTAGGTTAGGTATAGCTTTAGAATTTCTGAAAATTGAAGATTTTAGGGTTTGGATGGCCGCCAATCCGATAAGGTCGGCCCGGTCGGAGATATAGGTTTTAACCAATTTTAGTAATAGTAATAGTAATACTAATACTAATAGACTAATAGACAATAGGCATAGTCTAATTATTCTAATAGTAATAGTAATAGTCTTCTTAGTCTTAAATTAGCCCTGTTTCACAAAGGAAAATTGTACTAACATTTTCTTCATTGCTGGACGGTATCATAATCACAGCAAATATACAAATAAGCTGGAATATTGCGCCTGCAAACAGTGCATAATTGAGAAGATGCTCTGCCATTGAAGTTTCATCCAATACGATTGCCATTGTCTTGCTCTCTTTAACTTAAAGTATTAAAGTTAGAATGCCACTTTGGCAAGCTACCGGTGTACCAGGCCTGATTAAACCCCCAACCAGAATACACCCCGAGGGATAAACTCGCCTAGGCCAAAATATATCCCACCAGGCCAGAATATACCCCTTTGACAACATGAGGATATATAGTAAAAAATCGAAATTATTAGGGCTGTTATCGATTAATTTAAAATTAATCGTTAACTTTTGAAAAATTACCGAATAATTAATTTTTAAATTAATTTTTATGTTGACTAAGGGGCCGTCCATAAATGACGTCACGCACCTAGGGGGGGTCTCACTTTTGTGACGATGCGTGACGTGGGGGAGGGAGGGGGTTGAAGAAATGTGACGTCACATCGAAAGGGTAACTTTAAATAAAACTTCCACTGAAATATTTGGTCACTTAAAATTTATTTTATGCCTTTTTTTATTGAGTGCTTCACAAAGTGCCGGTCGATAGGCCATCAGACATGAAAAATAAATATAATTATAATTCTTAAGTTTGAGAACCCACAAGAGAACATACGAAATTGTTACCCTGCGTCATTTGATGTTGAAATCAAAGCGTTTGTGATGTATCCGCATTTTCGTTTGGTTCACTCGTGGCAGGAGTCTGCGAACTTTTTTTTTGCGGCTATCCCCCCCCCCCCCCCGAAACTGCAACTGGTGAGTTTTACAAACAGGAAAAGTTTTCGATTGGTTTTTGGTCAAACGCTTCTGACCATTCTAAATATAATGATAAATGTGTCCATTTAAAATTAGTCAAAAGTATACATTAACTTTGTTGTATGCATCAAATTCTCGAGGAGCACAAAACAACTTTCTTCTGAACTCAGTTTTTAAAACATTAGTTTTAAATATGGCAGCAACGATTACGTGATACAGTCAGATTAGGATTATTGTCACTCGTGTTCATATAAATGAAAGTAGGTTGGATTTAGGTGTCTTCGTATGGTACGTAAATAAGAAATCTACATAGATGAAAAATTTTTTAAATGCATTTTCAGGAAGGAACCGGTTCAATAGTGGGCATATGTTCCACGCGTACACGCATACATGACGTATTTGAATATATCTTATAGTGGAGTGTAGTGGATGTTATATGGCCCAAATGAGTCTGCATTACCCCCAAGGATTCCCTTTTGACCCCAGATGAGGTAATTTACCCCTGTTCGCCGACTTATTTCTTACGGGATGCCCGTCAGTCAATTGAGGGATGTTTTTTTAAAAAATACATTATAAAAATATTTTTTTAATAACTTTTTTTTATATAAACAAAGAAGTTAACAGTAATGATTTATAGTCAATGTTTAATTCGTATGCATTAAAATAAAATATGATCAAGGGATATTAACCCATTTCGTTTTTTTTTTTTTTTTTTTTTTTTTTTTTTTAAGGCCGGTTAAAAGTTTTTGAAAAAACGGACCGGTTCAATAGGATACCTAAATACTAAAATTATAAAAGTTTAAGCTAAAATTACTGCTAACCCAAAAGTAGCAGATTCTAGCAAATTTTCTATGCCCACAATGATTCAGTTTACCTTCAAGAGTTTCCTTTTTACCCCAAATGAGATAATTTATCGCTGTTTACCGACCCCTTGGTTAAGCAGACCGATAGCGGTAGCCATGCATTTTTCATTAGTTTATAAATTCCACAAGAGAATGCAACAATTTAAACACGCCTCGTCCATTGGTGACATTATATTTACAACTCGTGTGTGACGTACGTGGAATCCTGAAGAAAAAAGAATTTAAAAAACAACAACAACAACAAATATTTTGTGAGCTTCGGAGTAAAAAGTTATGAAAATATTGGATATTTCATGAATGTCATAGTATTTTTTTCAGCCCTCAACTTGCAAGAATTACTGTATTTTGCGACGCACAAGATGACACCCTACTTTCGTGCACAATGTGGGGTACTTACAGTATTGGTCATTTTCCTCTTCCAGCGCATAACTAATAATTTTTAGAAATCATAAGATGTGATGTTTAGATCAAATGTGCATATATTTAGCAGGAAAACTGTCATTAGAAGATCGAAATCAATTTGAGGAATTGTCTTGTATCTAAATATTCTAGATCTATCAACAATGCAATGATCCTTGTAATATCAATAGCCACATTAGCGAGCTTAATCGCGAAGGTTAATCACATCAAATGGTTTTTGACATTACCGCTGCTTGTTCGTTAGCTGTCTTGCTGCCTTGGCAACTAAACATTTTTTAAAATAAAAATGTAATATATAAAACAAGCCGAATTCATACTTAATCTTATAGGGATTTAGCTGTGTAGGGGTTCATTTTGCTATCAAATCAGTACAGAGAAAATCATGTCAAAGCGGGAAAAGAATGCAATGGTATCTGGTGAAATGGAAACATTCTTGCCTGTCGTTGAAAAGAAAAAGTTTGAGAATCACCGGCTTACAATTTATTTAATGTCTTTTACATAGCTTCTCGCGTGTCACAATATTACAATGTAGACCTACACTAAATACATACTTAAATGATAAAAAAGGGTTTTGAAATATACTTATTTTCATATAGAAAATATTGTGTTTTTTTTTATGTGATGAACCACATACAGTATTTGCGTTGACATTGTCCAATTAAGTTAATGGTTAAACTGTTCCTAATCCAATAAAGTTGCCACTATTTGCAACTTTGTGCTACTCATTTATATTTACGCCTTCCAAAAGAAATACGGCTGGTTTAAAATGAAATAATAGGGAACGACGAGGTTAAAGTTGGTTGTTTTTTTTAATGCAGAAGAAGCGGAACACAATCCGTGCGTCATAATACAGCAATTAAAAAAATCCTGAATCTAATCGTGAATTCCAATATCAACCCAGCCAAGTCACACCAAGAGTGTAACTTTGATCGCAGAAATACACGCAGCCAGGAATCAACTGATGATTCCATAGTTTGCATATTCCTTAATGAAAGACACCTAATATGGCTAGTGCATGAGTGCATGTGAAAAGAATGAGCCCAGATGGCATGCCCAAGGACCTCCTATATGGAAAGCTGGTATCGGAAAAGAGGATGACAAGTCTCCTACGTCTCTTATTTATTTATGATGTCTGCCAGATAGACTTGAAAACAGCAACAGTCAGGACAAGTGAATACTCAGAAACACCTACAATGTCACTAACATAAAAGTTTACAGAATAAGCAGCTTTCCTCACCCTGATGATTCTTTTAAAGGTAATGTCAATGGTAGCCTACATTAAAAGGAACAAGAAAGCACAGGTGAAGAAACAGATATCAAGAAGAAAGTGTCTTGTCTTAACTCTTAAACTTTTGTTGTTGACAAGTTTGGATATTATGGCCATAATGGAGATCTTAAACAACCGAGATGGACATATTAAAGGGGAAAAAAGGGGGCGGTTACTTCTGGCCATAAGCTACATTCTGAAAGGAAAAAATATATACAACCACATCCTCTTCAGAGATAAGTAATTCAACACATGAACACTGGCAATACATAACAACCACATGCCTAAATGAATCAAAATGTGGAATGGGTTTGCTGAGGAAAACAGGAAAAACAATACTACATACATTTATAACTCTAATAAAAATGCAAGACTAGACATAACCAATGATAAGCGTAAGACTTAATAATATTCTGTATAGAAGGAGCGTCCGTAAATGATAAGATAAGATAAGATAAGGTTAAGGAATACAAAGCGTTCGCACGCGTTTGAAAAGCAATACATATAACCACTCTTAAATTATTGTTTTAAAATAATCATGTAGTGCTTGATTAAATTATTGATAAATGAAAATAAGAAAAACGCTGATTCCATATTATATATTTGCACAGACTGTAATGCTTGAGCTTGAATCGTTGAAATTGTATGAGATTTCATATTTCAAAAACGAGATAATGAAATCATCAGTTTCAAATAAAAGGTCATGCTCCATTCACTCATCGTAAAATATTTTATTATTATTATTTTATTTTAATTAAAACAATTATTCAACTTAATAAAATAGTTTTATTTCTCTGACAGAGCTAAAACATGAAGAGAAAGTCTAATAAGTCATTCATCATTTTTAAAAATTATATATCCCCATGTTGTCAAAGGGGTATATTTCTGGCCAAGGCCTAATAATAATTAGAGATTTAATATTGCGCAGTACCAAAGCAAGCTGCTGGGCTAAGGGCGCTTCACATATAAATAGTAATGCATGCTTTTGTTATTGGTTTCGATTAAAAATATCAGTATCCTCATTTTTAAAAATAAAATAAAAACCATTAAATATCGACATGATTGTGCACAAAGACAAAAAGCGTAAGACGTTATAATATGCGGTATTAAATTTATATTGCATAAAGTCTTGTATGACTTTAAAAAAAACAATTATAAGTAAATAATATATTCTACATTTTAATTAATTTAAGATATTAAATTCTTGATAGAATATAATGTATTTTAATTAATTTAATTTTAAAATCTTATTTGATATTTAAAATTATCTGGTAGTGACTGTAAAAACGAAAGTGAAGCACTAGTGGCTCCCACAATCCACTTCTGACGTCAACACATTGAAATTACTTGTATCCCTCTAGGGCGAATTGAGGTGTGGTTCATTGATGTGAGTGATAAAAACACAAACATAGGTGATCACAAATATAATTACAGGTACTTTGTCGATTTTATACCTTAATGCATAAGTTTCATTATACGAAAGGGTTTTGTTTAAGCTGAAGATACATATTTAAAATACATCGATGAAGTTTAACGAGGCACGGCTATTGCTCATACCCAAAGTTATTCATTTCCGCCTTCGTTCGTGATTCTGAATGGCGGAGAACCGGGCGTTGGTTAAAATATTTAGTTGCACGTTTATTTTTTACTTAGTGTGCTAAGTGCACTTTTTGCAACGTTTACGTACACAAGATTACCATTTCAAGGAACTTTTAGTAATACATGTTCTTACATTTTGTCTGGATAATTAATTTTTTGCAATTTCAAACTTGTTCGCCATTTTGGATGACGTCATACATGGCACCATATACTATAGAATAAGCCTAAGACTAAGACTTTTTTCTTTTTAAGAATAACACTTTTAATACTTAAATTGATTAATATTCAAAAATACATCACCCCATCTTGGGCTTTCGTATTTATAACTGTTTTAAAAGAATTTAAGTAATATTAACAGTCCGGATAATGAATTGTGTTTGCGAATCTAAGTTTAAGTAAAGTTATTAGTATTAGTTAATACTAGACTAAGTCAAGTCTAAGTTAGTTAGCAGTCTTTTATTTTTGAACTTGAACAGTGAAGGCATCTGAAGTGTTAGTGTTAGTACTTCGTACTCTGTTGGCTTGTAACTTTTTACTTACTTTGTTGTACCCCTATTTTTTTAGACCTGACTTTTCTAATAATACCAGTAGTCAGTAGGCCATGCTATGCAACATGCAGATCTGAGATGTACTATTCTTCACTTTAAGTTTAAGACTTTAGTCTTTTGTTGAAATAGATTTAAGTTTAAGTTGGGCATTAAAATAAAGCAATAGACTGGAAATGGGATTCTCATTCTTGTAAGGTCACAAATAGTAAATGTAGGTACTTCGATAATCGTTCTCGCATCCCTCTGCGCATGTCGAAAATTCACGCAAAAACTGTCATGGCAATTTTACTGTCGGTCTTAATGACACATCGGTAGTTTGCGTTTTACGTCACAGTTTTTGAATATTTGTGTACTTTGTCATCAGTGATGAGGAGGATATATTTAGTCAAGCACACTGGTATCATTTTCACGCAGGCTGTGTGTGCGGGCGATGAGGTTTTATTCTCAATGTTCGTTGTGTACATAAATTGCATACAAGTTTTTTATTTTTATAATAATATTATAGGGGTTAACTCTAAGTTGTACTTAATTCATTTCTTAACCCAAAGCAATTTATTTTCTTGAAAACAAATGCTGGTAATAGAAGTATGATTTTTCCTGTTCGATGAGCTTAGAATAAAACTAAGAAAATGCCGATCGTCATCGAGTCACCTCCCCTTATAAAGAAAATATTAAGGGGTTGTTATACTCTGCTATACTGATATTAACTTTAACTATTATTATTAATTATTAGTATAATAGCAATAGTAATATTAAAGTCAGTTTACAAAGAAATACAGGTCCAATTAACTTTATTAATAAAAAATTAGGCCCTAATACTATTAGTATTAATATATTATATTAATTACTTAATATTATTTATAACTATTTGGTATGCTATTAAAATAAATAAGAGCATAATTAGAAGTTTTTACAAATGCTGCTTTAATGCTAAGTCCAAATTGATACTTACCTTAGAATTAATAATGATAATAGTGTTGTAATTTTTTTTTTTCATGTTTGATGTTTAACATTTTTGTTATTTCATACCACCTTTTTACAAAAATGAGGACATATACAATGATACAATACATTTGACAAACACTTAAATATTTTTACATATATTATATAATCAAAAGAAAGAAATGTCAATTATAACTAATTAGATACTATTACTAAGTAACATAGACATAATTAAAAGTAAAAGAGATAAAAATAATACTTCATTGGAGAATTCTAAATAGCTTGAATTGTCAAATATGTGATAATTAAGTAATTGAGGCAAGAACGACGCACATGTTATGAATGACATTTAAGTAAATGCGCATATAATAAATAATACAAGTTATTTACTCAGAAATTGACAGTAAATATGTTCTTATTCTTATTATAATTTGACGAGATACTTAAATCTTCAAATAATGATAGAATTTGATTTTAATTTGAAATTTCAGTAATCAGGAATCGAGGGGGGTGGGGTATTTCCAAATATAATTTATTGTAACTTGCATTCAGTTTTATTTTTAAGAGTCAAATACTTACCATTCAAACATTTAATTATAGTTATTGAATTAAATTTACAATATAACTAATTGATAATGCATTAGGCATGCAACTGTTTGTACTGATTTGAATTTATATATATATAAAAACAATTTTCGCCCTTGATTTTCTTCAACAAACCTCCAAATATATTTTTACAAAATTCAAAATCTTGATATAATTTAAACATTCCTTGTTCATTGTTTTGTAAATTGGATTGGGAATGTCTCCTCAAAATTTGATAACCATATCTCTAATATTAAAAAAGTTATGAGGGAAATAGTACAGAATTTTTAAATTGACAAAAAATTCATAACTCCACTTCTATAAAAGATAGAAAGACAAAACAAATGTTTTTGAAAAGGTCTTAGCAAGCCCTATAAAATGATATATTATTTAAGCCTATTGGACTACATTTAAATTTTCTGTCAAAGTACCTAGTAAATGTGTTACTACAGTTAAAGGCCTGCCAACTATTCAAAATTTTTTGTGTGAGTTATATGAATTTTTAACCCAATTCCATCAAGACCATAAAAATTCAGATTTTTTTTTTGGACCACAAAAATATTTCATGTTTTAAAAGTTAAAATGTCACAAAAAAATGTTTTTACTGTTGTGTATATGACAGGAAGGGATGTATTTCAATGATGTGACATCCTTAGTTTTTTCCCGTCAGAAATCAAAGCAAACAGCGATCTCTGATCTGTCTTTGTTGGCAATCCGATTGTTACTTTGTAAATTATTACTTTTACAGAGCTAATAAACATTCAGCTGCTTACAAAGCTCTTCCAGTTTTTGAGCTTGAGAGTGATACTACTAAGACTAGCTTAGCTAAACAAACAAGAACAAAAAACCTGCCATTTTAACGTTTTTTTTAAACATTATCGGTATTTGAAAAAAAACACTCATTCATTTGCAATCTGTGCCAGACCCAATTATCAAAGTGGTGGTATCAATGACAAAAAACCTATTTTACTGCAAAAAATACAACTGCTGCAAAATTAGTAATGTAAAGAAAGTAGTGAATCTGTAAGTTATCAATTACTTTATGGTAGGAATTGGCAATTCAGTTTCATTAATGAGATCAAAAGTTTTATCACCTTTCTTATGTCAAGAAATATATATCTTGTCAATACCTATTTTTTTAATGCCAGAGTCAAATAAATGTTTCCAGAAATGTTACAATCAAACAAGGGCAAGCTGATACTATATACCAGGGGTGCCACCGTTCCGGTTTAGCCCGGAATTCCGGACTCAAGGAGCTTAATATTTGTATTTTCTGGATTCGCGAGTTTTTAATTTTGCTCTTTCCTGATTCAAAAGGTTTTTTCTCGCTCTTATCGGATTTGCGAGTTATATTTTCAAATTTGGCTTCTGAATTTTAAAGAAAGGGGGCGGTGTCATAACACACTGAAAGCCTATTCAATGAGATGCGGACTAGCTATATATAGGAAGAGTACAGTGACTCCCCCTTCTTTTTGCTCTCATCTAATTACCGCGCATCATTCTGCGCATATAAAAAAATGTACGGAAAAACTTATAATTATAATTGAACAAAATAATTAATGGATCGCACTCCATTGGAATCGGAATTTTGTGCTTGACGTCACAATTTTTCAAAAGAAATAATTTAATTTATCAAGAATTACGTCAGATGTGTGCTTTTGGACGACCGTTTTACGGTTTATAAATACTAACATGGCATTAGGAGTTTTTCTTCTTCTTTTCTTACTTTTACTTTTAGACTTTTAGTTAGTAAAAATTTGACTGTTGAGTTCGCTTAGAAACTCCTTTTGTTTTAGCATACATTAATTTATTATCCCATTATTTATCAAAACATGAAGAAAAAATGATATTGGTTTGCATCTAAACTGACTGGTGGAAAAAACAATAAAAAATAATTTTTTCGTGATATTTTTATTTTTATAAATAAATTTACTACGTACAGTTACATAGAATAAAAAAAAATTACGACAGTTTAACTCTTAATGTGCCATAAGGTTTTCAGAAAACTTCCGCCTCAGTGCCGTAAGAATTTCCCGAATTGTGATCAATCGGTTATGAAATTAAAAAAATTGCGTAAAAATCCATTTTTATTATTATGGTCATACTGACGTCATCTTTTAGAATAAGAATGGTTATTTTATGTATCCGAAAGATCGTTTTGAGTTTAAAACTATTTTTACCTGTAGTTTAGTACTATTATTTTAGTAATAAAGTATAGCTAAGTATCGCATCTTCGAAAAAAGAACAAAAGTAAAAACTTCCAAAAAACATTGTGAATTGAGCGATAATACTAGCGAGGGAAACGGCCACCATTACCGGAAGTCGAAAACATTGTTTTTCACGCACTGAATAGTTTTTATTTTCTGTAATTTCGTTTCTAAAGAGAGTTCTATCGAGTCGCGCATTACCGCTTTTGGGTAAAAAAACGGTAAACCACGCTTTGGTACATAAAGAGTTAAAACTAGTATTTTTATAATAGAGTATAGCTACAAACCCGTAAAAACTACAAAAAACTTCATATCAAGCAATAACACTAGTAAGGTTGTGAGGACCGGCTAACCGTTCAAAAAAAGACCGGTAATCGGTTAACCGCTCTTCCTTATATCCCTTATGTTTTGAGAACTAACGAGAGAAAGTTGTCGCCTGGCGTTGTCTGATGGCATCAAAGCCCGCTTCCCCCGCTTGCGTTCAGCTCTTTCCGCATTGCCCTCAATTCAACACATTAAAAAAAAATTCCAAAGAAGTAATTAAACAGTGATGGTTAATTGTCTTTTTAATATTTTATTTTGAGGACTCGTAGTTCAGCGGTCTAAATAAAAGGACCGCTTCAATCGTTCAATCGTCCGTTAAAGTTAGCGAGGTATTTTTCATTAGTTTAAAAAACCAACGCCTCGCCCCGTCATGTTTAGGCCTACCTCTCTTGTGTGTGATGCTGGTCAGCTCAGTCAAATAGCGTATTAAAATTAATAATAATAGGTATTCTAAATGAAAATTTCAAATTATAGCTACATTCAATCTGAATATTCCCCTCTATAGTGCTTATCTTCATTAGAACAGAACAACAAAAATTATTATTCTGTCACAAGTAGTTTTTAAAATATGAATTTTTGAAAATTCAAAAATGGCTGCCGACACTTTGTGTGCAAAAGTGTGTTTTCGGCACCCTACAATTTAAAAATTTTTTTTTACAGAGCTTTCAAACTTCTATCCCTCACAGAAAAGTATACATTTAACAAGCTCAATTTTTTTCAGGTCTGTCACAGTGTTATAAATTAACATTTAATTCATTCCAAAGTGAGCTGAATCA
>MUZC01004737.1:37135-62595 GCA_002072015.1 Radix auricularia | reverse complement strand
CCCCCCCCCCCCCCCCAAATAAAATATTTATTCTAAAAAGCATCTGATGATTGAATAATTAATTCTCAAGCTATTGTCTGGTAGTTGTCTTAACATTTAAGCTTATCTTTAAGTGAACTGCCCTTTAATTTTTTTCCATGACCACTTACCTATTACAGATGCTCTCTCTATACAGAAGATTTCTGAAGTGTATTCAAATTATTTATCATACAGTTACACATAATGTTGTAGTGGTACTTCCAGTTATAGATTATGCACTTTTAGCATTGTTTATGGGTCAGAAATTTCAAACTTTTAAAAGCCCTTGTTTTATACTTACTCTTTGACCTAAGTCCTGGCACATTTTAAAATAAATAACAGAAGCTAAATTTTAAAAGGAAGAAATGCTTTATGCAAAATAACTATTTTTATAAAATTATTAGATTTTAACTTTTGAAATTATTAATTTTTTTCATAAATATTTCTTCATGGATTCAGATGATGTATGAAGAGCCAAAGAATTACGAATAGTTCCTGAGATCAAATGATAGACTATTAAGTCATTTCATTGATGCAGTTTAAATATTTTAATAACTATTTGAACAGTTTCTGTCAATTTTAAATGCTTAGACTTTTGTATTTTAATGGTCAGTTTTACTAGTGTCATCTAAATATTAAACTTTCTTTTTGTTTTGAATGCCAGTAAATTGAAAGAGTACTAGCTTAACGTATAAGTATTAGTATTAGGTTGAACTAAATCATGCAAAGTAGCTGTATTTATTTTTAAAACCCAATATCTCCCCTTCCCCCATACTAACACATGCGCACACACACACACACAACATGGAAGAGTTAATTAACTACATTTCATTTAATTCTGCTGAAGTTTAGCAATTTCCTCCAATGGTTATGTGTTGTGTTTTGATAACATTGAACATGTGCTATCATGTTATTAAATGACACAGTGTGCTGATGTTTTTTCTTCTTGTTTTTCTGATTATAAATCTAGATGTAATGTACATTTTGTTAGAATTTAACTAATCCAGATCAATACTGCTAGTTTGTATTATTTCAAAAAATAAACATGTAATGTATTATTTCTTTTAAAATTGTGTCAAAATTAAACAATTTTCTTTAAGATTACGTCTACATTTTTACTTTTTTTTTTTTGTAAATTAAGTGTCCATCCCTTTTGTCTGTTAAAAAAAAACTGTTGGAGTGCTTTGTTTCACTTGAAAGTGCATTGTCTGTCCATTTGTCTGCCTTTATGACAATTATCAATATCTTTTTACTGGTATAAAAAAAAGTTAACATTTTTTTCATTATTCTAAGTTTCAAAAGATTTTATGTCATGTGTCCCTATTTCTGCCTCATATTTCATTACATGCTTAGATGTATTTATTGAAAGGTAAGTCCTCCCTCATTAAGCAACAACTATCATGGCTATGTTCTCCTCGCTGTGGACATGTATTGGATATTGGATGGAATAAAAGTTAATTTTTAAAATATCAATTAGATTTTCAACTTAAAATGAAAAGGATGACTGAAATTTAAATTTTTTTTTTTTTAAATTGCTTGAAAACTAATTTTAAAATATTTTTTTAAAATATCTTTTGTTTTGTAGGTTGAATTAGCCTTATGGGATACTGCTGGACAGGAAGATTATGATAGACTTAGGCCACTGTCATATCCTGACACAGATGTTATTCTCATGTGTTTCTCTATAGACAGCCCCGACAGCTTGGAAAATATTCCTGAGAAATGGACCCCAGAGGTAGTCTCATTCACTATGCCAATAAATATATAAGCAGGGGTGCCACCGTTCCGGTTAAACCCGGAAGTCCGGATTCGTTAAGCTAAATATTTTTATTTTCCGGTTTTGCGAGTTTTTGATTTTGCTCTTTCTGGATTCGCGAGTTTTTCTTCCCAGATGTTCCGTATTTGCGAGTTTAGTTTTCAAGTTTGGCTTCTGAGTTTTAAAGGAGGAGGAAAAGTCATAACCCGCAGAAAGCCTATTCAGGGAGATGCGATCTCGTTATAAATAGGATGGGTACTATGACCTCTCCCTTCCTTTTGCTCTCATCTCCTTATCACGCATCTTTCTATGCATATAAAAAATATACGGAAAACGTATAATTGAATGGATCACACTCCGTTTGGAATCGGAATTTTGTGCTTGACGTCAAATTTTTCAAAAAAATAATTTAATCTTATCACAAATTATGTCAGATGTGCTTTCGGATGACCGTTTTACGGTTGATAAATACTAACATGATATAAGGAGTTTTTCGTCTTCTTTTCCTACTCTTAGTAAAAATTTGACTCTGGACAACCGTCGAGTTCACTTAGAAATGTCTCAACTCAACTACTTTACTTTAGCATGCGTTAATTATCTAAACATGAATAAAAAATTATTGCGGTTTGCATCTAAATTCTAAACTGACTGGGTTGGAAAAAACAATAAAAATTAAATTTTTCTGTCATGTTTTCATTTTGTAATTAAATTAAGGCTAGGGCCTTCACTACGTACAGATACTCAGAATCAATTTTAAAAAAAATTATGACAGCTTCATTTAAGGACTTTGGAAATAATACTTAATAATAATAATTTTCATGGCTACTTTTCTATTAGTAATTTAAATTTAAGTAATTATCCAGTAGTTGCAATACAGTAATTCTAAACCAAACTTTCAAACCTAAATTATAGTTAAATAAACCATAATTTAGGTTTGGTTTAGAATTACTGTATTAATAGGCCTACTACTAAATTGTGAACCTACTATAAACTATATAATTAATGTAATAAAAATATTTAGTTAATTTAAACCAAGCCCATAAAATGACTTACAACAAAGAAATAAAATTCGAAATAATAATAATTTTTTCATATTAAATTATAATTTATAGGAAATATTAGTGTAAGTTATTGTAAGGAATTCCATATTATAGATACTCTAAATAGGCATTTTACTTTTGTATTGTACATATTGCCTAGCATATATTATAATATATATATATATGCTAGGCACTAACTTTTTCAAAATACTTTGTGCCAATGCGAAATAAATATTTTCGAAATGGTAAAAACTATTAAACACATGTGATGATGGATTAAGGGGTTGGAAAATGAAAATTACGGTGGTTGTTTAAATTTTCAGGGTTGGAAAAATTGATAAAAAGAATTTTCAGGGTTCAAGAAATTTAAAAAAAAAGCGATTTCAGGGTTCACAAATTCCAAGGGGTGGCATCCCTGTATATAAGCTATATGTAGTAAATATTTTTACAGTTCACACTTAACACAAGACCTAAGAATAGCATTTTAAATTTGCACGTAAATTTTATTGATTGTGCTTGAATGACGTTTAGCAACAAAAACAATTCTAACATTTTTCGAAGTTTATTCATCCTAATCTTTGATGTTTCTAACTCCTGTCTTAGGTTCGTCACTTCTGTCCAAACGTTCCTATCATTCTAGTAGGTAACAAAAAGGATCTTCGAAATGATGAAAGTACCAAACGAGAGCTCATGAAAATGAAACAAGAACCTGTACGACCTGAAGAAGGTAGAGCCATGGCTGAGAAAATCAATGCATACTCCTACCTAGAATGCTCCGCTAAAACTAAAGAGGGTGTTCGTGAGGTGTTTGAAACTGCTACCAGGGCTGCACTTCAAGTCAAAAAGAAGAAAAAGGGTGGATGTATTGTATTGTGAATGTGTGCATTTTTTTCCAATCTGGGGCTGGAGAGAATGTCATGTTTTTATTTTCTATAATTGTCTAACAGAGTATGCATATGCTCTTCTCTTGGTTCAAGAAATCTGATGTTTTGTCTAAATCAATTTCTGTAAGGAAGTAAAGAAATGTTCTAGATTTGAACACATGAAAGTGGGGACTTCCAGGTAGCTACTATTCCCTGGCTAGAAAGAAAATAAAAATGTTCAGATTTCTTAACATTGATGTTTAAATTTTTGTTAATAACCTTTTTTTTTTCATTAAAAAAAAAGAGTTATGGACCTTTAGCATTTCTGTTTCTTCTGTTTTTGTTGTTGCTGTTGTTTTTGACCATTCATTTTTGCTTATCATATTATAATATACTCATTGATATTTAGTAACAGCTCCTCTTTGTACAGTCATCATTTGATACAATGGGTCTTATTGCTCATGTATAAAACAATGTGAGAACAGTTAACTGCCAAGCAGTGCGAACAGAAAGGATAAAATATTATAATTACATTTTTTTTTTGCATGCTGATTTTGAAATAATGTGTAACAAACCATTTAATTGTAGCCTCAGGCACCCGGTACTCTTCATTGTCCTTAGTTTCAGTTATACATTAGAAAACTGTAACAACTACAATTATGGGGGATTTAATATTGATAATAAATTATTGAGCCATGGCTGGTGAAAGTAACTTTGGGCTTTGATTGCTATGGTTTGTGTGAGAATGTGAATGAACAAATTGTTAGGACAACTCTTGCCTCCCCAATCCACAGCCTCCTTGGACAAATCTTTGTCCCTTATCCACAAAGACACAGTAGTTGGAATGGTATATATATTAAAATGGAAGGGCAAACATTGTTCAGTAATTTTAGCAGTTAATTTGACTTGACTTCTAATAATTGGAACCCTAAAGGTTAGATGGACTAATTTCCGATTTGTCTTGCTAAGGTTGGTTGGAAGTGATTTCATGAGTCGTCTTGCTATTTCTTACATTGTGAGACTCTGTGAGTGCTTGGTAAATAAGCTTTGATTTAGACAGTCCACAACATACCTTATATTTTAAATAGTCAATTTACCTCCATAATGTATTGTAAATTTACATGCCAATTCTTTGATTCATATTATTACAATTATTCTATAGGTTACTTTACTTCTCTTTCTAGTTAATGTATTCAATGAATCAATTTGTTCACAACTTTGAGTATATGCTTGGGAGATCATTTTAATCTTTTTAAAATATTGGATCAATCTTGTAAGTTATTAGTTTTTTATATGACATTAAAAAAAAATTCATGAACAAAATAAGTCTAGCATTTTTTTGTTGCAATTCTAAAATCTTAAACAATTGTGAATCATCATTCATTTTAGTTGACAGCTAATGACCTATGTTGTTTTTTTAAGTTTTGTGATCCCCAATACAATTTTAAATATAAAATATTGTAGGTTTTTTTTTATAATCAGTTTTAAAACATATTGCTAGCTCACTATTAAAAAATCAATTTTTCCAACTGGTATTGGAAGGTAAGCTTGCATAATGAAGTAGTAATGCTTTTGCTAAGGATAGGCAAGATAGTGTATTAGGAAAACACAATTAGATATCATTGCATAGGAAAGAATCAAATTTAATTCATAGTTAACTTTCATGTTTATTTATAGTATAGTAATTTATACTTTAAACATTGTTCCTATATAATATCTTGTTTTTTTTTTTAGAAGTTATTTGCACTTGGTATTTCTTATATTGTTATATTTTCAATTTAATAAATTTTAATTGCTCTTAATAAAAAATTAAAAAAACGCTTATTCTCAACAAGTATCAAAAGCATTGCATGAGAAGTAGAAGGGTATCATTCAAACATTTCTGGTGAGGTTTTTTGTAATTTTCTGGAACAACCTTGATGAAACTTGTACTCCACAAATTAAATAAGAAATTTATTTATAAACCTTGATGAAATATTCAAAGCTAAAACTACAAGAGCTGGTGTGCTTTGACATATGCAATAATTTGATTAATAAGTTTCTGACTTCCCATAACTGTTTGTGACTTTTTTTTGCCTTGTGGAACAAGCAAGCATGGAATAGCATGTTATTCCAGTCCAATATCTTTTCACCAGTATCTGTAAGCCAATAAACTGATTCTTCATTCAGATAAGTGTCCTTTTTATTTCTCCTCTTATAACCAACTTATTTTTAAAATTTATCGTTTAAAATTAAGAAATCTCATTCCATTGTATTTGTGTAACATTGCGAGTACTGATATGATGATGTTTATGTGGCTTAGAGAAAATCATGTATTTCAAGTTCAAGGTATTAAATTATTGGTACCAGCTATCTCAGCTATTAGTAATGAAATTGATAAAGATCATAACATTTTAAATGCTATATACAGGATGGGTTGTATTAGTTGATGAATAATAGTGTAAGTGTGATATTTTATCATTCTCCAAAATATTAAATTATTAAATAGGATGTCTTGTGACTGAGAAAGAAGGCTTTACTGAGTAGAAGAATGAAGATTTTCTGCTCTATTCCATAGACATAGATCACATTTTATTTTCAATTTTTAAGCTGGGGAGAACATTTTAATTTTAAAATTCAAGTGGTAAATCAGAGTTTTCTGGTTGGGAAAGAAAGTAAAGGTTCCAAGTCTAAAAGATGGTGATGAGAAGGTAAGGGGCTTTTTTAACTTGATTGCAAGCAGTCCTGTTATTGATCATGCAAGTAGTTCTGGTACTGAAATTCATTGGGTGACATTAAAATTCTTTGACATGGATTGCAAGTTATCTTACTATTGAAATTCTGAAACATTTATTGCCAAAGTTCCTTTTATGCTGCAGTTTAGAATTAACCACAGCAAATGTAAAATATTGCCCAAAAAATGAGTGCTAAGCATCTTCACACATGGACCAAACCTTGACTTAAAAGGAACATTATTGCAAGAAGTCCTGGTTCTGAAATCCTTAAACATGTGTGGGTAATGATCTAGAAATTTTACCATTTAGTTTTGTTGTTTTTTGTGTTCTCAAAAAAGTGTTCCGCTACCAGTACCACACACCAAGTCAAACACTGCTTATCAGGTGACGGTTGAATTTACCTCTGCCGCCCTCCTCACTTGTACGCCCTTATGTGCAATACATTAAAAATCATGTTCTCATGTATTTGTTTATGAGTATGAGACACTTTTTTTTACCATGACAGCATGGTAGTGGGGGTTCTAATGTTTCCAATCGAACTTTCTTGGCCTTGATGAACCTGGCAGCACACATCTCCTCAACAATGCAGTGTTGGATTTTTGATAGGAAAAGTCACTCATCAATATTTTTATTGTGGTTTAACGTGTACTAGATCCATGACCTCTAGCATTGTGAGGCGCATTCAAAAAAGTTTATATTTTTATTTTTACTAATTTGGTGAAAAGAACACCAAGTAAAGGTTCACTGGCAATACATACGCTCATATTATGATCAACTGTCCTAGACCTCTAATTCATAATTCACTTTAATGATTTACCCAATAGCTAGCATCTTATCAAGAATAACAAATGCGTTTTTTGCTTTTTATTGCATAATCTATAGAACAAGTCAGAAGATCCCAAAATCTTACAACAGTTTTGAAGACCTAGATGAATTATAAAAATGGGAAACTAAAATTTTGAAACTAATTGAAATATTTTTTTTTACCCAGAAGCAATGTTTTCTTCAAGCTGCACGGCCGTGCAGATATTTTACAGACACCGCGCAGCTGTTTGCATTACCACGCAGCTGTTTATGAATTACCGAGCAGCAAACTTTTGTAAAATATTGAGGAAAAAAATGAATGATGTGCAACTTTGCACACAAGTTTTTACTCTTTGCACATAGACCAACAACCGTCCGAGGGAACATTGCCCAGAAGTCTCCACTATTATTAATAGTAAATAGTATTAAAATTAAAGAGTATCAGTACTATTGATAGAAAAAAACAAATAAATGCTAACTTTTTCTTTCATTTTCATAGAAAACAGCTAATCCAAAATAAAGATGCTTATTACTTAATAACTTAATAGGAGAAGTAATAATACTAATTAATACTCGTACATGAAATGTGAAAATACACATGCCACATTGAAGTAATTTTTTAAAAATTTTAGGCCTTTTAAAAAGAAACTATTACAACTACAAATAAGAATATAACACTAAAAAGCTTGTTCACATTATTTGGACATTTACTAGAGTTTGCATCTTCTGTCTCGGACCTTCTATTAATCTAGTTCTATGGAAGAAAATCTTGATAAACTCTGGGATTTTGTCATCGCCATGGCCATGGCCATGGCCATGGAATGTTTGCATGAACGAATCAGGAAAACCAACTCTATTTGCACTATAAACTATTAAAGCTTTAACTTAAATTTTAAAAAAGCAAGATTTGATATATAATATAACATGGATAAACAGAGAATGCAATCATTTTCTGTGTTTATAATGTATACTATAGATCAGCGCTTACTTCTGTAATACCAAAGCCAGAGTAGGTAAAGTAGATTAGATGATTCAAAAGTTAAATGCGAAATGATTTTTTGTTATTATCAAGGGCACTACTCAGAGTCTGTTATTGTATCAGTTTATTTGCTTGCATTTCATTGCCTAAAGTAAAGACTACACCACGAACTATTATCATTAGTAAAAGCTAGTAAAAAGAAACAATCATGTTCTATTATGCTCACTAGAAAATATTTCCATCTCTCAGATAATACTTCCCAGTTCTACTTTAAAAAATATATTTAATTTGGAAAGCCGGCTAATACTTTAACTTCAACTTCAAGAAATAAGTTAGTCTAAGTTAAGTAAAAAAAAAAAAAAGTAAACAAGTTCAATAACAATGATGTCGTTTCAAAGAATAAGAATTTTTTTTGTTTCAACAAACATTAAACTATTACCTCGAATTAGAACTAGAACCTTTACATGGTACGTTGCAGGTGATTTTACTTTGAATTAAGCATAAATTAGTATAACTACTATAATTTAATTAAGTTTAAGAAGACAAACACATTTTTTTATTTTAAAAAATGGTTTGGTAGTCATGCAGTTTGGGCACACATATTACTTTGCTGCGAATATTAATGTTCTTGTGAGAACGTTCTTTTTATTAAATGCATTAATATATGTTGTATTTTTGTACAGTCACACCTCTCATATTATGCTAAACACTCATATGATTATATAATTATATGAAACAAATTGGCAATCCTCCGAATCCCAGTCCCAAATTATTTTACGCTAATAAAGGGAAGTAACCAGATAGTACATGAAATAGTACATGAAATTAAACACTTGACACAAAAACTTAGCCGTAACCTCCAAAATAATTATATAAACAATGTGGTAACTAAAGATAACAATAAAAACTTATGGTCCTTTATCAAATCAAAAAAATGGAGCCTTCAGGTATAGCCACACTAAAAGGCTCAAATAATAAAACCTATAATGATAATGAGACTAAAGCTAATATCCTTAACTCATATTTTGCATCATCATTTTCTGCCTCAGGCGACAAGGAAATTTAAATAAATTTAAATAAAATGGAAGAAATAGGTAACATAGCTGTAGATGAGATAGGTATACATTCACTCCTAAAAAACTTAAAAATAAACAAAGCTACTGGCCCAGATGAATTACCTGCCAGGTTATTAAAAGAATTAAGCAATGAACTGTCCCCAATCCTTGTAGTTCTCTTTCAAGCCTCTCTAAACCAGGGTAAAGTACCCCAGGATTGGAAATTAGCCAATGTAACGCCACTCTTTAAGAAAGGTGATAAGTCCGACCCTGGTAATTACAGACCTGTATCACTTACTAGTATCACCTGTAAATTACTAGAACACATAATATATAGCAGAATAGTTAACCACCTTGACAAATATAATGCCCTATGCCCACACCAACATGGCTTTAGGAAGAACAGATCATGTGAAACACAATTGATAGGTCTAATAGATGATCTATCAAAAGGCTTAGATAATAATGATCAAATAGATACAATATTACTAGACTTCTCAAAAGCATTTGACAAAGTTCACCACCTTAGTTTACTTAAAAAACTTAAATACTTTGGAATCTCAGGTCCCTTACATCACTGGATCCAAGATTTCCTATTGGGTAGGGAGCAAACTGTAATAATTAATGGATCTAAATCTACACCAATAAAGGTTAACTCAGGAGTTCCACAAGGAACTGTCCTAGGTCCCTTACTATTTTTAATTTATATAAATGACTTACCCAACAATATCTCAACAGGAACTAAAGTTAGGTTATTTGCTGATGATTGTATAATCTATAGAACAATCAAGTCAGAACAAGATAGCAAAATTTTACAAAAAGACTTAGATGAATTAATAAAATGGGAAACTAACTGGAGTATGTCCTTTCACCCAGAAAAATGTCAACTGCTAAGAGTAACAAAGAAAAAAAAACAAGAAACAAATAATTTCAAAATACTTCATTCATGGAAAAGAACTAACCCAAACTCAAGATGCAAAATATTTATGAGTCATAATAATTGAGAAACTATCTTGGAACCCCCATGTCAATGAAGTTATTAAAAAATCAAACAAAACCTTAGGCTTTATAAAAAGAAACTTTTACAAATGTAACAAAGATATAAAACTAAAATGCTACCTCACCCTGGTGAGACCTATACTAGAATATGCATCTTCTGTATGGGACCCATCCACCAAAGAAAATATTGATAAGTTAGAACAAATCCAAAAAAGAGCTGCCAGATTCATTACTGGAGAATATTCAAAACTGACAAGAGTAACACCATTAGTTAAATCATTAAACCTTGAAACACTGGAGGATAGAAGAACCAAGAGTAAATTAATAATTATACATAAGGCAATTAATTCTAATTTAGAAATACAACACAAAGATAACTTAATACAACCCTCAAATAGACATAAAGATAAAAACACCTTTCTTATTCCATATGCAAGAACAAACACATACAAGTTTTCTTTCTTTCCGTCCGGTATTCACGCGTGGAATGGGTTGCCTGAAGAAACCAGGAAAGCCAACACTTTATCATCATTTAAAACTCTAGTAAGAATACAGGACTAAACACAAACCATAGAATACGTAGGACGCAATAATCTTCTTTACAGAAGGAGCGTCTGTACCATATAAGATAAGATGAAAGTATGTAATTTATATGCTATTTATTGATAAAAAATAGACAAGTGATACATATTGTCCGATAACCATTCATTAAATACTAAATATTGTAATTGTCACACAGCATTTCCAAAAAGCTGCAGAAAACATTCTGCTTTTGACTGTTGCGCCACTGTAAGGCCGACAAGTAGCTTGCAAACAGAGCTCGACTTGAACCACTCTGATACAGGAGTTTACGTTTGGCTTGCATCCATAGTCCTTCGATAGTTTTGAGTTCAATTCCTGCTAGTTGCACTGCAGGTAAAACATTGGGAGTAATATTTATCGAAGCGGCTGGTCTACCTGCCATAATTTGCTTTTATTTATGAAATTACGCTGAATTATATACTGATTAACTAAATAGTAATCGATAACTCGCGAAAAATAAATTGGGGCCAGGATTCGGAGGATTGCCAACAAATTTTCCCATACAAATCAATGTAAAATACAATAGTCAGTTCAAAAATGAAAAAGAAATACTCATTTTTCAAAAAATTTTATTAACATTAATTCAAATAAAATTACTTATGCATTTTAAAAAGAGTGAAACGACTAGAATTATAAAACAGATTAGATTTGAAACAAAAAACATTAACAAAAATATGTATTCATTTCATGACAAATAATTATACCTTTTTAACTAGAAACTGTCCAAAGACATTTGTTTTTGCAGACTGTTCAAAATTTGATGAACCATTTCATAGACATTCTTGACACGCCGTTTGAAGCATTTTTTAAAACTTTTTTTTTAGTCCCATAACCTCTTTGTTTTGAGATCGTAGGGGGTTTTAATGTTTCCATTAGAACATTCTCAGGCTTGGTAAACCCTGGGGGCGCCCATCCCTCTCCAGGTCAGCGGAGGAATTTCTAAGCGTTAGTCATTTCTCAACATTTTTATAGTGGCTTTAACGTGGGCTTGATCCCTTGCCCCTCAGCTTGTGAGTCAAGCGCCCCATTTAATTCTCTACCCAGCATCCATCTTCTTAATTGTTCTTGAGAATAGCGCAGATTGTTGATTTTGGCCGATTGTAGTTGGACGCTAGATTAGCCACTTGTACTCTCTTTTCAATGGTTTTACGTTTCATTTCAACAGTCAACAGTTATTTTGTCTTCTTGTGTTTGTTTTTTTTTAAAGACATTTTTTAGCACAGGTTATTAGACTTTGCACATAAAAAAGTTCCGCATGCTGTCTGAATACAAAATTTGTAAAAATGGTTGATCACACAAAAAAACAATACTCTAACAGACTGACTGCTTAGGCTTAACACAGAATACTCATATCTTGTTGGCTTTGCTTAATATTTGGAGTTGACAAAGATTTACTGTAAAACTAGTAAAAGAGCTAGGTGGTAGTGGACCATGACTGTAAGCCAATGTATAATGATATGACAGATAAAAGAAAGCATAAAAGGGACTTATGAATTTATGATGGCAATTTCATATTTATACATAGCAAATGAGAGGTATATGTGGTCATTAATTCATGAGCTCTAATTAGGTTCCCCTGACTAATTTGACTTGATTTACAATGAGTAAAATAATGGCTGGATCGCATAGTCAATAGTGCGCTCACCTCACAAGCTGAGGTGCGTGGAATCTAGCCCACGTTAAAGCAACAATAAAAATGTTGATTAATGACCATTGCTAAAAAAGTCCTCTGCTCACTTGAGGAGATGGGCGCCGCCAAGTCTACTTAGCCCAGAGAAAGTTCTAATGGAAACATTGGAACCCCCTACAACCATGAGTTTATGGGACACACACAAAAAAAAATTGAAAGAGGGCTGTTTTGTATACAATAGGATCAATTCATTTATCTTTATTACTGAAAGCATGAACCACAAGCAAGTTATGAAATTATTAATTTCATGTTAAGTTTAGGAGGTGCCAAAATGAAACTTATCATTACTATCTTTGATTTCTGTTTGACAGCACAAGTTATAGAAATCATAATTTTGATGGAGAAAGTTACTCTAAAAGTAACATGTCAATGATTTGTCTGGAAGATGAATCTCACAATTATATTGCTGGCTACAGCTCTACTGGATTTCGACTTACCTCCGGCTTTAGCATTCTTGGGCCATGTGCATTATTTCCTCGGGCTGTCTTACATTGGAATGTAAGAAAATCTTTTTAGAAAGTGTTATATAAGACAATCTTTAGCAAACAAAAATATATGTTCTAATTATCTTTTATTCATTAACTCTCATAATATATGTTAATTATGACGATTTATAAATTTGATAAGGAGCCATGCTTGCTGTTTTTGTGGATAATTATTCTAAATTTGAATTATTATTGTTATATTTTTTTTCTGAAATAGGTTTCTTCGGCTGATAAGATAACACCTGAGTCTTTGTCACTTTTCACAATCTTGGAACCAAAGCTTGGTAAACAATAGCATCTTGATACACATCTTTTGAGAAAGCTTTTTTGTAGTTTGATCGACATTGACTTAACAGCTCTATCTGGAAGTTACCATGAGTATCTTGTTGGAAACATAGTGTCTATCTGTATTGTGCCTATGGTGTATGTGATATATGAATGGACCCCATTGGAAAAATCTATTTTAGTAGTATAACAACATGGGGTCATATGATAATACAATCATTTAATTGATTATAGGTGCCATTATTAGCTACACAATGTATAGAGAAGTGAACATTTTAAAAAAATTCTGAATATTGATGTGTATTTTGATAACCAGTAATTATGGATAATTTTCCATTAAATCATTCAACTATAAGTTAACTTTATTATTTCATTTAACCATGTTTGATGGTTGATATCAATTTACTATAAGTTAGATTACAAATGTAATTTTTTTTCATCTCCCTTATATTACAGTGATAATGTCATAATTCTTTTACTTTACTTGAGCAAAAAGTATTTTGATCTTTTAACCAGATATCCTGCTGATTGGAAAGGGGGACTGGGGCGCTAAGGTAGACAACAACATCATCAAATATTTACGCAGTCACAAGATCAATGTGGAGATTCTTCCTACGGTATTAGTTTATTGAGTCCCTAATGATTTGTAATGTTTATTTTTAGGATCAGTGCTTACATCATTATAATTCATTATTATTTATTTTAATCAATTTGGGGATAATAATCACTCATTGTTGGATACTTCAGTTTGAAAGATAAGACATTTTTAGATGACCTTTTGCACTTTGACAGCACTATGTGAGCCAGAAACAGATATGGACATAGATCTAATCACTGATACCTTCAATACAACAATTATCTAGGCAGTAAAAGATGTACTTGGCAAGAAGCATGCAATAAAAAAAACATGGGTCTCCACGTATATTCTAGAACTATGGGATGAAAGAAGAAAACTTAAGAACGTAAAGAATACTGCAGAAGGAGCACCCAAATACAGAGCAATCAATAAAAAGATCAGAAAAGATATGAAAAAAAGCACAAAAAAAGAATAGATAGAACAACAATGTTCAGACATCGATGAAAATTTACTACGGAACAACTCAAAAAAAGGCTAACAAGATTGTCAAAGATTTGACATCCACCAAACAAGGTCACATCTCAACAATATAAGACAAATCTGCAAAATGTATCACAGAAGAACAAGAAATTATCAAAACATTGGCCGAATACTGTTCTGCGCTGTATAATCAAGACTCTAAAGGCGATGCATCAGTGCTCAATTGCCCAACATCAACACAGACATGCATTCTATTCTCTGTGATGTGGTGGAGCTGGCTGTGCGAAAACTGAAAAAGGGGAAATCAGCTGGAGCAGACAACATCCCAGGTGAACTGATTCAGGCAGGAGGTGACCCTGTAATAAACATTCTAACCAACATGTGCAACAAGATCTGGCAGACAGGAGAATGGCCAACACCCTGGACGCAATCGCTGGCTATTATGCTCCCAAAGAAGGGTAATTTACAGATGTGCCACAACTACCATAGCCTGATTAGTCACCCCAGCAAATTCATGCTTATGATAATATTAGACTGAAACCACAAGCCAAGCGAATCATTGAAGAAGAACAGGCAGGCTTCAGAGCAGGAAGGATCACAACGGAGCAAATCTTTAACCTGCGAGTGCTCTGTGAAAAACACCAGAGCGACCTCTATTATATCTTCATAGACTTTAAAAAGGCGTTCGACAGAGTGTGGCATGCGGCACAGTGGGCAACTATGCATAAATTCAACATTAATGCAATCCTCATTGCAGTGATCAAGAACCTGTACAACAGAGCAACTAGCGCAGTAATCTACAACAGCAAGCTGGGAGATTGGTTCAAGACCACTGTTGGTGTCAGACAAGGGTGTTTACTCTCCCCCATCCTCTTCAACCTCTTCCTTGAAAGAATTATGACAGATGTGCTAGAAAACCATGTCAGAACGGTCAGCATCGGAGGGAGAACTATAACTAACCTACGCTTCACCGATGACATAGACGTCCTAGCTGGCAGCGAGGACGAACTAAAAGAATTCCTTGCAAAGCTAGAGAAGACAACAAAGTCCCATGGCATGGAAATTAATGCAGAAAAGATCAAGGTCATGGCAAACAATAAATTCACAAGTGAAATTCGGATAAATAGGCAAATACTCGAAGAGGTCCCTACCTTTAAATATCTAGGGGCCATAATATCCGATGAATGCTCAAAGTCAGAAATTCTTGCCAGAATGGCCCAAACAACTGCAGCAATAAGCAAACTTAAACACATCTGGCAAAGTAAGGAACTCTCCCTGAGATCAAAGAATGGACTAATGCACTCTTTGGCGATGTCAATCTTCTTGTATGGTTGCTCACTGCAGACCTCCAAAGAAGAATCAATGCGCTAGAGATGAGGTGTTTTCGTAAGACACTAAACATCGTCTAAACAGCGCACATCACAAACGAACCGGTCTGCGATAAAATAAGTGCTGCAATTGGCCCTTACAAGGACCTTCTCACCTCAATTAAAAAGAGGAAATTTGCGATGGTATAGACACGTGACAAGATCTGGAGGTCTCTCAAAGACCATATTGCTAGGCACGATCCAGGGAAGAAGAAAAAGAGGCAGACCAAGGAAAAGTTGGGGGGATGATATCAAAGCGTGGACCGGCCTGTCATTTAGCGACTCCCAGCAGGCAGCACAGGACCGGGACACATGTCATGAGATAGTGTGCAGTTCAAAATGGTGATCTAACGACGGGTTAAGGGACAGTTTAGTTCAGTTCAGTTGCACTGTGTGTGTGTTTCACATGCGATGCAACAGATTTTGAAAATAATTCCTGTCTTAGTATGAGCAACAAATTTGACCTTATCTATTATAGACACTCCTTCTATAAAGATTATTATTATCCCTCCATTCGGTTCCACTGTCTTGAAATGAGCCCATTTGGATTGATCTAATTATTAATCCTAATGGAATTTTCGTCAATGGCTGATATTTTTTGTTATGTTTTTTTATTGCTGAAATAAATGATGATTCTTCATGAGCTGAAAAGTCAGAATTGTAACTCACAAATCATAAGAGTGGCACAGTCTGATATATGTGAATTTAATTTGCTTGCAAAAAAACAAACAAACCAACAACAAAAACTATTGACAACTTTTTTAATGGAAGTAGTATTAGGAATTAGTGTTTCACGATTTTAGTTTATGCCATCTTATTTGTTTTACTATTGATACTAATTTGAAATGGATTGTGTGTGTGTGGGGGGGGGGGGTCCCAATACAAAATATTTTTGTTCTATCACTAAATATTTTGAAATTTTGTTTCCTTCTCAGGAACAAGCTTGTGCGACCTTCAACTTTTTAAATTCAGAACGTAGGATAGTAGCAGCAGCCCTGATCCCACCCGAGGCAGTGACTGCTCCTCATGATGCCCCTAACACAGAAATCATGCTTGAGTTGAAAGAACTAGAGAATGTAGAGCCTTGGGGAGGCCCAGAGATTGAGAAAACAATGGAAGCATTGAACAGAGACGGTTTCCTAGCAACCAGAAATCAATTTAAATTGAAAAAAACACAAGAAGATGTGGAGGCAGTAGAAAAAAAAGAGAAGAATGAAAAAGATGAAAATAAAAAAGACTGATGGATGCATTTTTGTTTGCAGTGTTAAAGTAGACTTTACTGTGATTTAAAATAAATATGTGATTAAAATATGTAATTCTGACATTTAAATAAAAATCTCATCTACATTCTTTGTAATAGTGGGTATGGTTGTTTGAGATATGTTAAAATGGTGATTCCAAAATGAAATACTTAGCATGTATGGAAGTGTAAACCCTACTTACTGTCTAACAGGTAGGGTTTCAGGGTTATATCCAGGCATTTTCAATGGTTAAATCAAATACACCGGAAAGAGGGTTAATTCTCCTGCATTGGAGATGGAACTTAAAAGAAAGCATCTTACATGGAATGCAGGAGCCATTTGAGGTAGTTGATGGGGTTTGAAGAATGAATGTGTCATTTGAAGAGTTTCTAAATAAAAGTTCAATATGTTTAGTCACAAAATGACATTAGTTTTTTTATTTATCTTTTAAAATAAATTTTATTTGATGAGTTTTTCTAATGGCCCCAACACAAAATGCAACTTAAAATTGACCTTTAAAGCTTTGTAAGAATTCTTGAGGAATATGCATATCATTATTACATGTTTTATTTAGTCTATTTCTTATCTGGGGAAGTTCAAAGACTTCAATCAAGGAATTTTTTACAAATCTAAACAGCCCACAAAAAATGTATTATTTGCACCAAACTTATATGTCCAGTAATTAAAACAAGTACAAGTGAGTGAGGTTTGTAAAATATGTTTAAGTTGAAGCATAGGGTTTTAAAATTTTTCTTTTTTTCCAGACATTTTCGGATTGACCTTCAATGATAGCTTTTTGAATAGGTTATTGCCCTTTATTCTAGATTATAAAGGAAGAGACAAAAGAATTTATTTTTTTCATTTGAAAAATTAGAAATGCCTATGAAGTTTGTTATACTTTGATTAAATCTATTTTCCTACAGATCCACAAAAAATAATTTCATTAAAATTAACTGACTGTTTTTACAACAGATCTTGTTCCACTAATTATAAGTTGCCCACAGTACAGGGTTCAACTAATCATACGGTGCCCTCAATGCAGGTTTCAAATTCAACCAATAGTGCCTAGTTCCACTAATAAGGTGGCTCCCCTCAGTGCATGGTTCAACTAATCATAAGGTGTCCCCAGTGCATGGTTCAACTAATCATAAGCTGACCCACACAGTTAAACTAATCATAATCCCCCCCAGTGCATGGTTTAACTCTATGGTGGATTAAAGGGGGGGGGGGGCTTAGCGGGCTAAAGCCAAGGCTCCCCCCGCACCGCCAAAGATTTAAGGGCCCCCAAACTTATTATATTTTAGGCAACTTTTTGCACAAATCCCTGAAAATATCATAAATAAATTAATGAAATCTCATCTATTTGTCGCGATCAAAGGTCGAAAAGTTTTAAATATTGTCATCGTTTGTAATAATATCTAAAAACTGTTATGCAGGAAGGAGGAAACATAGCTAAGGAAAAAACGGCTTTCTTATTTAACTTATTAGTTTGCAAAAATTGCGAATCCGAAACTTTGACCCTCAAAAAAGTTCTTCGAAGGATATTAAGTGTTATACAACTTCTTTGTGGCAAGAATGCACTGTTGGGCTCACCGAGCAATGGTAACTAATTTGGAATACTTGAACTACTGAGTTAGTTTGACACATTACTTGCTGAACATATCTGTTAACAGGGAAATAGAGGACGTGGAAATAACTCATATTCCCTCAACTATCTGTGAAGAGTTGATTGAACAGATGGGAGTATTGTCTATTATTGTTGTTGAAATAAAATCTGCCAAGTAATTCTCGATAACTGTAGACTCCACGCACAGATATTATTCATCTGGAACAGAATTGATCATCTGATTTGTTGCACAATCTGGACATGTTGAGTCATTCATCAATTTCTTATGAATTTATTCACATACTTAATAAGAAATCGCCAAAATTTCTTTTTCTTTTTTTTTT
Source organism: Radix auricularia (assembly GCA_002072015.1). Lineage (NCBI taxonomy): Eukaryota > Metazoa > Mollusca > Gastropoda > Lymnaeidae > Radix > Radix auricularia. The sequence goes on along the minus strand of MUZC01004737.1, from coordinate 43,710 downwards.
TTAAAGACAATAACATTCAAATTCAAGATTGCCATGGACAGTCATGCGACTATTCTGCAAATATGAATGGGAAATACAACGAAGTCCAGGCTATCCGTCGTGAGAAGTGCATGTTGCTCATTATGGACAGTGAACAGTTCATTCGCTTTTTGGTTGGACAAAGTTCAGCCGAAGGTTGTACTGCTGGAGCCATATTTTTTCCCCTCTAAAAAATCTTAAAATCTTTATATCTGGCTTGTTGCATCTACTCATCGTTGGCAGTTACTTCAAAAATACCTGAAACGGTTACCTATAAACATAGCGTTGTCTGACACAATATGGTGACCTCGATTTGATGCCGTATGGTCTGTTAGTAAATCATAGCATGAGAATATTGCTGAACTGGAATAATTGGCAACTGACGAAAATCAGCCGCGTGACAGTTGTCTTGAAGCAGACGGATTTCGGATGGAACTTGGACAACTGGAAGTCTCTATTTTACTTGAAATTCGGGACACAATTTTAGAAATATTTCAGAAAACGAATTTATCCCTTCAACTTCAAGAGCGGGGAATATATTTGAATTCAAACATGTATTTGTTGAAATCTCTCCTTGAGTTTGTTAAAAGACAGCTTTCTGAATTTAATTCCTATGAAAAAGGAAAGGACAAGTCCGTGGAAAAGAAGTAAAAACAATCTTCAATACAATCAAAAAGGAGAAAGTATCAGTTTGATGAAGGGCAATCAGCCAAAGCAGTATCTTCCCGGAGACGAAAATTCAGGGTTGAGGTATTTCTGGTAATCATTGAAAAACTTTCTTCATCCCTATAACAAATGTTAGACACACACAAAGACATCTAATAGAAATTTGGCTTCCTCACCAACCAAAGGGAGCTCAGCAATGACGCCATCCGATGGTCAGCAGTCAAGTCAATGGAAGAAAATTCAAGTGATTTCGAAGACTGCTTTCCATAAGAATAAGTCCAATTTTTAGAACTCCTAAAAAAATTATGGTACAGCCCCAGGGTCAGGATAAAAAAGTAGCACAATGTGAAACTCAAAACGCACGCACAGAGCTAAAAATGTTGCTGTTTTTTTAATGAGCAAATTTTTACGCAGTCCTTTCCAAATGTACACATTGCACTTCGCATTTATTTGTCAATGATGACATCAAACTACAGCAGAGAGCGATCACTTCAAAGTTGAAAAGAATAAAATATGAATTTTGAATTTGCATGGGACAATAAGGGTTGAATATGCTCTTTGTAATGAGCATTGGAAAGGAACTTTTAAGCTCACTTAGTTTTAGTGATAACTTCGCTATGAGAAAAGTTCGCAAACGAAAGTTGTAGGCTGAAATAAATAATAATAAATAGTAAATAGCTCAATGATTTTTTTATTCCTATATGTTTATATTAATTAAGCTGACTTCTATTTAATTTTTTTTGTCTTTTTACATTCTGCCTTACAAGTTACAGTATTTAGTATCTGCTAGCCATCATGTTATTTTTTTATGGACGCTGGCTATATAGGGCCCCAGTTTGACTTGCAGCCAGGGCCCCGTGCAGTCTTAATCCGCCCCTGGTTCAACTAATCATAGGGTGTCCTCAATGCAGGGTATCAACTATAAATATATCATGCATGATATCCCAATGGTACTTTTCTTGTGCACTCGAGACTTTCCCGACCAGCGGGCAACAGGAAACAAGGTGGACCGAGAGAAACTTAATACAGTCAACAAACATCCAAGCAGGCAAAGTTCTAGTTCTTGTACATTCTCCTCATTTCTAAATTCCCCATGGCTTGTTACCAAAGTGATGGGTGGAAACAACTTGCTCAAGCCTGAACATATACATGACGAGTGCATGGCTTGATGGTATCTAGGAATAACTACAACTTATGTCTTCATACACACAACTCCTACCTTTATACAACTCCTACCTTTATAAAACAAAACATTTACCTTTAAACACTAATCCCTTAATACAACAAAACAATTAAAACATTAAAATTTATAATAGGGCTATGGAAATCAATTATTAATTTATCGATTAATCATAAAAAAATTTAATGATAAAATTATTTTAAACTAATTTTAACGATGAAACGACCCATCACTTACAAGTTATTGGAAGTCAAAAAGTAAAAAAAAAATCATGTTAAGCCTGGTCCTTTTTGGAACTCAGGACGTGTTAGCGCATTTTCGTATTATGTATCAGTACTTATGTTAGATATCAGCATTATGTAGTTATCAGTAATTGTGTTTATATTTTAGACATATTTTTATGAATTTTCTTGTGTAATAAATATACCTGAAATTTTTTTAATTTAAAAGTCATTTCTTTACATTTTAATTTTTTTTTATTTTCTCTTTAATCTAACTACAAGTGGTTTGTGGTCACTGAAATAGGACTCATAAATGAAACATTCTAAATTGTAATCAGCTAATCGCCCAAATACTCCGTCAATTGTTGTTTGATAGATCGTAGTTGCCAATCTTGGTGAAAGTAGTTGAATGTTGAAGCTTGTTTCGAAAAGGTTTTCAATTTCTGCCCCTGGGCCGCTAAGATCTTGATTGAAGTCACCACAAATGATGACGTAAAACTCTCTAAACTTTTACACATATTCTAATGACGTCAACAAAAAAAAACTAATACTTTTGATAATACTAAGACTTCCGGCAATGGCGGCCGTTGCCTGCGCCAGTGTTATCTCTCGATTCGCAATGTTTTTTTGTAGTTTTAACGGGTTTTTTTAACGGATCGAGTAACTGAGTGTTGATGCACAAATGGCAGGTCAGGAATACAAAAAACATATATACATCATGGGTCTAGGACTTATGGATGCTGAGATCTAGGGTGATGACAGACAGACGGACGGACAAAACGGGTGCAATAGCGCATTCGACTTCTCGAAAATGCGCTAAAAAGTTTGCATACCATAGTTCTAACTCTTCGCCTACCAAATGAAAAGCGTATTAAGCTAATGTCAGTAATGGAGTCTGACTCAGAGACAGAAAATGACGACAGCTCTTCTGATGGAGTACTGCGTTACAAAACAGGAGATGAAAATTCCTACTTCCACTAACCCTTTACAATGGTGGAAACTTAATGGACACCGAATAGAAAAATGCACACGGAACCACATTTGAAGCATTTAACATGTGATTTGTCATTAAAACAATTAATGTCATCTTTTACCAAGACAGTTCTTTGCATACCGGTTACCTCAGTTCCATGTGAATGATTGTTTAGTTCAGCTGGTTATATTGTCAATTAGATCTGCTCATCACTTGAATAATGTCAACACATTTGTCTCTTTGCGTGGTTTGTTAAAAGATGACATACAAAGGAGATCTTCCCTTGTTATTTAGATTTTCAACAAGAACGTTTGATTAGTGCTTCTTATGCCTTCATACATTTTAATATTTGCCTTTAATCGAAATTAACGATTAATTAATCGTTAATTTTTCAAAAGTTAACGATGAAATTTTAATTAATCGTTAACAGCCCTACTTTATACCCTTATCACTGCCTATAAACAACAAAGAATTAACCTTTAAACAATAATCATTGCCTTTAAACAATGAAACATTTACAAGAACCCCTACCTTTATGCATCCAACAGCAGCCTGTATGCATAAGTTACTAGAGATTTTAAAAAGTATAAGAAATACTTTTTTAAAAACCCAATGATGTACTTCATTTGTTGTCCAATCATGATACATAAAATATTTTTATTTTCTACTAAAAAAATCGCCTTTCATTAAGTACATGTGCAATGTTTATTTTTTTGCACGCCGAAGTGCTATTAGACACTCCTCTAGCATTAGCAGGTTTAAATAAACATTTGTGACTATTACACTAATAATCATGCTTTACCCTAAACTCTAATGCAGTGCTTCTCAAAGTGGTAGTCCACGAACTGGTGCGGATCGTGGGCCACTCGACGCCGGGCAGCGGGCCATACGACGCCGGTCCGCGGGACATACGACGCCGGTCCGCGGGCTACACGACGCCGGTTCGCGGGCCATACGACGCCCGTCCGCAGCAGGACATAAAAATATCACTATAATTCTCCATTAGCAAAAATTAATACAAACCCTATAGCATACATCAATTCTTCGGCAATTTTATATAATAAAAGGCAATTTTCTGTGCGTCCATCGGTAGCAATTGGTCCCTCAAACTCATAAAGACTCCCACAGCCAATCAGAAAAAAATGTAATCTCATATTGAACAAGTTTACGCGGACACTCAAAGAGCGTTAGTTTTCGTGCAGAGTTTTTTTTCCCAAGAAAACTTTATTTTGAGCGGTGCGCTTTCAAAAATATTGTAATTGTCAAACTACGGTGCGCACATTTTTGTGTAAAACATATTAAATCGAGCTGTTGCTTTTTTTTTTAACGGGTACTTTCTTTATTTGATATATCCTAAAAAATGTTTCATTACAATTGTCACACGATGCAAGAGGTTAATTTTTAACATGTAAATAAAATTGTGAATTTGGTTAAATTCTGTTGTGTCTTACATATTTCGTTATTTATTAAAATTTTTAATTATAATTCTGTAATTAGTTGGTGAATATTACGTGGAAAGCGATGACTCAAGTCAAATATTTCTAATATAGAGATAATTATAAACACATATACAATTAAATGCTATTCCTGTTACCGTAACAAACTAGGGGGCAGCCGGATCTCCGCCATGTCGGATATCCGGACTGGATATCGAGATTTTCGCCACTATCTGGATTCGGCAAATACTTATCGAAGATCTGAATAGTATCCGGATATCAGTGTAGTAAGGAATTTTGGAAATCAAATTAAATACATATTTAAAAGTTTATAAACAAATATATAAAAAGTTTAAAAAAAAAAAAAATTAACCAGAAATGAGCGGTGCGCGTTGGGATTTATAGTCAAAAACTTTGTTTTTGCGGGTTATTTATTGAATAATGAATAGCATTTTTGACGTGATGCACGTTTATGGCCAGTCGAGACGGCTGTTGGAGGGGAGGTACAACATGCCACCGAAACGACGGAGGGACGTCCTTGGATGGACTTTGTTGCTCGTGAGTACATAAAATGAAACAAATAAACTAAAATACATTACATTTCACTGCCATGTCAGAATATGTAAAATAGTGCACTGATCTCTGGGCTATGGAAAAATTCCTGCCGGTCCGCCATGAAAAAAATATTTTTAGAAGTATACTGAGTGTATATTAGCCAAATCCAATGATAAAGTATGGCAGACAAAATATTTCTAGTACAGTGTTTAAATGGCAATCTCTACATATGTTAAAATTTCAAAGTATAAATTTTAAACTTTTTAAGGCATCAAATTGTTCATGCATGACGGTAAAATAAAAGTTCGATGGAAAACGTCGGTACAAAATAAAGCTTAAGTCCAACTGATATCTGACACCAAACCTCGAAACTTAAAGGCCTTATTACAGAAAAGTGCTGCTTTTACCCATTTCAATGGGGCCTCCTTAAAAGCCATGGGATTAGTTCAAGTAAAATTCACAACAATAAATGGCTGTCTTTGTATGGAGTCACCAATTGCATGGACCAATAATTACTTAGATCCAGTGGCGTAGAGACAGGGGTACATAAGTCTTTTGGCGCCAACGTACAGGGGCGCCAAAATGGGGCTTACAACGTCACATACAAGTCAGCAAGGGTAAAAAATATTAATAAAACGTGGGTTGGGGTACCAAATTTTAAAGTTTGTCCCCGGGCGCAAAAATATCCTTATAACTACACTTCTGCTTAGACCCCAGAGAGTATTTCTTGCACTTGACCCCGCTGTACTTTTAAAACTCGCCTTAAGCTTAGATTTCCGAGGAGATAAACGGAGTCACGGGCTCGTAACTTTGCTGAAGCAACCAAATTTTTCTCTGGCATAATCACTGTGAGCGTTGTTGAACAATTGTTAGTGATTGTTTGCAACTTGCACTTTGTGTGTAACTGTTTGTTATGAATGTGTTTATAACTATTAGTGTGTGTATAACTATTGGTGTGTGCACTTGTAACTGCCCGTTGTTTTGTTGTTGTTGTTTTTGTGTGTGTGTGTGTTTGTGTGTGTGTAGCTGTTTATTGTGTGTTTGTAACTACCTGAAGTGGTGTTAAGTGTTTCGTTAGAAACGGCCTACAAGTTGTAGAAGTTTGACTCTCTACCCGGCGCTAACAACTAGCAACAAGCACACCCAGTTCCAAGAGCTGTACAAGAAACCTTTCCGTCTTACATAAAACCAGCCAAGCGAGGAGTTTTATAACAGACAGTACCTGATTTCGACTTTCTTTGTCAGGTTCATTTCTGTAGAGGACAATCATCGCTATTCAAGGACACACACAGACTGTCATTAACATTCACTTAGAGTTTGCCGTATCGTGTCTGAATGGAACTTTTATTTGGGAATAGTGGTAAAATGTTGGGGGTGGGGGATTGTGTCGGGAGGAACGAGAAGACAGACAGAGAGAGAGAGAGATTGAGAGAGAGAGAGAGGGAGAGAAAGAGAGAGAGAGAGGGAGAGAGAGAGAGAGAGAGAGAGAGAGAGAGGGAGAGAGAGAGAGATTGAGAGAGAGAGAG
>MUZC01004737.1:16252-27904 GCA_002072015.1 Radix auricularia | reverse complement strand
TTGATGGTGGTCCTACAATTAACTTTGATGGTGGTTCTACAATTAACTTTGATGGTGGTCCTACAATTAACTTTGATGATGGTCCTACAATTAACTTTGATGGTGGTCATACAATTGACTTTGATGGTGATCATACAATTAACTTTTATGGTTCTACAATTAACTTTGATGGTGGTCCTACAATTAACTTTGATGGTGGTCCTACCATTAACTTTGATGGTGGTCCTACAATTAACTTTGATGGTGGTCCTACAATTAACTTTGATGGTGGTCCTACCATTAACTTTGATGGTGATCCTACAATTAACTTTGATGGTGGTCCTACAATTAACGTTGATGGTGGTCCTACAATTAACGTTGATGGTGGTCCTACCATTAACTTTGATGGTGGTCATACAATTAACTTTGATGGTGGTCCTACAATTAACGTTGATGGTGGTCCTCCAATTAACTTTGATGGTTGTCCTACCATTAACTTTGATGGTGGTCCTACAATTAACGTTGATGATGGTCCTAAAGATGACTTTGATGGTGGTACTACAATTAACTTTGATGGTGGTCCTACCATTAACTTTGATGGTGGTCCTACAATTAACGTTGATGGTGGTCCTAAAGATGACTTTGATGGTGGTACTACAATTAACTTTGATGGTGGTCATACAATTAATTTTGATGGTGCTCCTACAATTGACTTTGATGGTGATCCTACAATTAACTTTGATGGTGGCCTTACAGATAAATTTGATGAGGGACCACAGGTAACTTTGCTGGCGGTCTTGTAGACCACTTATATGACCAGTGACATCACTCAAAGTGTACGCTTATATGTGTGTCAGTAAGTTTGGGAATGTCTACAGAATTTTTTGATCATCTTCGAGACAATGTCAGTGGAAGTCAAAACGAATTTCTCTTCATTTTTATTTCAGCTTACCGCCTTTATTACCCATTTGGCGATGACTCAAGGATCATTAATGACTTCAGTCATCAGATCTACATCTGCTACGTAGATGATACGCTTCAGACGCCAGTGAAGAAATCCCCAATGTCAGGGTTGTAACGTTTCTATTGGTCGGATCGTCCTAGCACGTGATGTTAGAATGACAATCACGAGTTGAAAAATGACAGAATTTTAGTTATTGCCCTTATTTTTAGACGGAAGGTCAAAGTTGAACGTCTTGTCATCGTCTTCAATAAGAATAACTAAGTCGACCATCGACCTTATCGATAATAGTTCCTCTGTGCCAGTGGTTCTTTAACTGGGTTCGATCGTACTCCAGGGTCAGTCTGTGCGGCATGGCCATCTTTAGGCATAGGCAAACTAGGCAGCTGCCGAGGACCTCCGGTTAGTCTCATCATTAGTGGGGGCCTCGCACAAGAATTTTTCCATATTTATTATATTTTTTTCTATGAGATTTTGGGCTACAAAATTCACTTCGCCTAGGGCCCCCAATTCCCTTAGGCCAGTCCTGGTGTGGGGTTTCTGTGGAAGTCAAGACCCACACTTGATGCAAGATGACACGCCTCGGGTTTTCCTATTAAGAAAGGTTCGGTGAATGCTCATGTGAAAAATATGGGGTTAAGTACCTCCTTCAAGGTTAAGAACCACTTCTCTATGTACTGAGTACTGGGTGAATATTACAAAGTTTTGAATTATATATTTAAGTGTTCACTTTTACGCGGACAAGATTTAAAAATAAATTGACGGAACTAAAGCAAACCAAGTAGAAATCAGAGCTTAACAGTTTTATGTCTGCATCTGTAGCCGTAGAAATCAGAGCTCAACAGTTCTATGCCTGCGGCCTGCATCTGTAGCAAGCGGAAGCTTCTATCTAATGTTGTTGGCGAGAGTTAACATTGGACTGATTGTTCACTACAAGTACAGAGGTACATCGAGATACGAAATTAATCCGTTCCCAGGTGGCCTTCGTATCTTGGATTTTTCGTATGTCGAACTAAGTTTTACATGTAAAATACCTAATTAGTTCCAAGCCACACAGAAACAACACTAAAAATGGAACATATCATGGAAAACAATTTTTTTTTAAATTTAAAAATGTAGGATTCTTTTACCCTTAGTAGTACACATTATAAACTTAATAAATAATAATTAAAAAAGGACAACAGAATTAAATAAATGAAAAATAATAATATTATATACACAAATTATGTGAACCGTTGCCTTTCGAGTGAGGTGATGTGGCGAGGTGTCGAGTGAGGTGATGTGGCGAGGTGTCGAGTGAGGTGATGTGGCGAGGTGTCGAGTGAGGTGATGTGGCGAGGTGTCGAGGGAGGTGATGTGGCGAGGTGTCGAGGGAGGTGATGTGGCGAGGTGTCGAGGGAGGTGATGTGGCGAGGTGTCGAGTGAGGTGATGTGGCGAGGTGTCGAGGGAGGTTGTAGGGAAGGAGAATGGATGGCAGAAAACATTACAGCGTTAAATGAACACTTATATTTAGTACAACTTTACATATTTAACATGACACTTGAACTAATGTAAAAAAAAAAAAATTACTTTTTAAATTATAAAAAATTAAACCCCCCCTCCCCCACAAAAATTTAAAAAAAAATAATAATAATTTTAAAAAATAATTTAAAAATTTAAAAATTAAAAAAAACGTTCGTTTTGCGCTTTCGAATTTTCTGTTTCATTTCTTGCAAATATTGATCCGAGAGTGCTAGTTTTTACCTTCTTTTTACAATGTTTCTGAAATGAGTCAGGCAAATTTCATTAAACTGCGCAAGATTGTTTGTGACGCGTTGAATGCAGTCACGTGATGCCCACTTTTGTCTTTTGTGCGTTTTTTATATCTTGGATTTTTTTTTTTCGAAACTTGGAACGAAATATTCTTCGAGTGGCCTTTTGTATCTTCGATTTTTCGTTTCTTCAAGTATTCGCATCTCGAGACACAAATGTATTGATAAAGAGCCAGGAAAAGTGTGCGATGTCAGCTGTCAAAGCGACTAAATCATCTAAGTTTGCGATGTCAGCTGTCAAAGCGACTAAATCATCTAAGTTTGCGATGTCAGCTGTCAAAGCGACTAAATGATCGAATTTTGAACATTTGCTTTTGTTTCTAAGTTCTTCTTATTGTTTGTTTGTTTATTTTCTATTACTAAGGACTTATGACTTACGGCTTATGGCTTAGGGTTTATAGCTTAGGGCTTATGGCTTAAGACTTAGGGCTTATGACTTACGGCTTATGGCTTAGGGTTTATAGCTTAGGACTTATGGCTTAAGACTTAGGGCTTATGACTTAGGGCTTATGACTTAGGGCTTATGGCTTAGGGCTTATGGCTTATGACTTATGGCTTATGACTTGGGGCTTATGGATTAGGGCTTATGACTTAGGGCTTATGACTTAGGGCTTATGACCTAGGGCTTATGACTTTTGGCTTATGACTTAGGGCTTATGGCTTAAGACTTAGGCTTATGACTTAGGGCTTATGACTTAGGGCTTATTACTTATGGCTTATTACTTATGACTTAGGGCTTATGGCATAGGGCTTATGACTTATGGCTTAGGGCTTATGACTTAGGGCTTATGTCTTAGGGCTTATGGCTTAGGGCTTATGACCTATGGCTTATGACTTAGGGCTTATGACTTAGGGCTTATGGCTTAAGACTTAGGGCTTATGACTTAGGGATTATGGCTTAGGGCTTATGGCTTAGGGCTTATGGCTTATGACTTATGGCTTATGACTTGGGGCTTATGGATTAGGGCTTATGACTTAGGGCTTATGACTTTTGGCTTATGACTTAGGTCTTATTACTTATGGCTTATTACTTATGACTTAGGGCTTATGGCATAGGGCTTATGACTTATGGCTTAGGGCTTATGACTTAGGGCTTATGTCTTAGGGCTTATGGCTTAGGGCTTATGACCTATGGCTTATGACTTAGGGCTTATGACTTAGGGCTTATGGCTTAAGACTTAGAGCTTATGACTTAGGGCTTATGGCTTAGGGCTTATGGCTTAGGGCTTATGACTTATGGCTTATGAATTATGGTTTATGACTTAGGGCTTATGACTTAGGGTTTATGGCTTATGACTTATGAATTAGGGCTTATGGCTTATGACTTATGACTTAGGGCTTATGGCTTACGGCTTATGACTTATGGCTTAGGGCTTATGGCTTGGGGCTTAGGGCTTAGGGCTTATGACTTAGGGCTTATGTCTTAGGGCTTATGGCTTAGGGCTTATGACCTATGGCTTATGACTTAGGGCTTATGACTTAGGGCTTATGACTTAGGACTTATGACTTAGGGCTTATGACTTAGGGCTTATGACTTAGGGCTTATGGCATAGGGCTTATGACTTATGGCTTATGACTTAGGTTTTATGACTTAGGGTTTATGACTTATTTTTTAAAAATTTATCAAACTGATTGCTTTGATTTTGAGATTAAATAAAAAATAAGATTTGATTTTTTGTTTTAATATCCATTTATTCCTTCAAATATAATCTCTAAATCTCTGTATGACTTGTATATGCAGGTCTGGTTTTACAATTAGGCAAACAAGGCACGTTCCTGGGCACCAAGCGTTTGGGAGGCACGGTCACTACAAGTCCTCAAGAAAAATGTGTACATAGTCCCCTATACCCCCGCGTAATCAATATGACATTAACCAGAGGCGTCGCTAGGATTGGTGTCACCCGGGGCAGTAGCTCATGGTGTCACCCCTTCACGACTTAAGGGGACCTCCATAAATAAAGTCACGTGAGGTTGCCGATTCCCCCCCCCCCCCCGCGTCATACTTTGTCACAAAAACTATGTAGACCCCAACCTTTTTTCCGCTATGACGTCACAAAGCTTTGAACCCCCTCCCCAAAGCCATATTTTCTAAATAAAAAGTAGCCTATTGAAAATTATTTTTGTCATTTAAATAAGTATTCAGTGTAAGTCTGCACCCCCGATATTGTAACACGCTTGAAGCCATTGAAAACGTCATTAAATAAATTGTAAACAATCATGTATTTAAGTGGACTTTTATTTAAAGTTGTGCGGTTTTTATGTGTCGTCATATTTTTCAAACACACCCTCCCCCTTGTCACACATTGTCACAGATACATGCCCCCCTCCTCCTATGGCAGATTAAAGGGGGGTGGACTAAGTGGACCAAAGCCAGGGGCTCCAATGATTTAAATGTTATTATAGTGTATACTAAAGATGGGCACGTGTTTATATGAATACCTGAAGATTCCTTGGACAGTCATACGGTAATGTAGCAAATATGAGTAGGAACCATAACTGAGTCCGGGTTATTTTGCTCATTATGTGCCATGCCCAGCTAATTCCTTTAATTTGGTTTGGGAAAAGTGCAGCAGTTTGTCCTACTGCAGTCAGTTTTGTTTTGTCTCCTGCAAAATCTTTATACCTGGCTTGTTGCATCTACTCATCGTAGGCAGGTACTTCAAAAACACATGAAATTCATGCCTGTTATTAAAGCCTTGTGTGACCCAAGATGGTCTGCCTGAAGTGACGCTGTAAGGTCTGTTAATAAATCATAGCATGAGAATATTGCAGCACTGAAAGAATTAGCAACTAACGAAAATCAACCACGTGACTGTTGACTTGAAGCAGGAGGATTTCGGAAGGAACTTGAACAACTGAACGTCGCAATTTTACATTAAATTTTGGGAAGAATTTTACAAAGACTTCAGAGAACGAATGTGTCTCTTTAAGAGCCGAGAATACCTTTGAATTCAGCCAAGCATTTGAAGTCTCTCATTGAGTTTGTTAAAAGACAGCATTCTTAATTTGATTCCTATAAAGACAAAAGAAATGACAAGTCCGAGGAAAAAGAGAATAAACAATCTTCAATACTATCCAAAAAGAGAAAGTGTTAGTTTGATAAAAGGACATCCCCAAAAAGGTATTTCTGGTAATCATTGACAAACTTTCTTGAGCCCTACAACATTGGTTAGGCGCATATAAAGACATCCATGAGAAATGTGTCTTTCTTACAAACCTGACTGAGCTCAGCAATGACGCCATCCGATGGGCAGCAGCCAAGTTAATGGGATAATATTCAAGTTAAGACAACTTACCTTCAGAATTATTTCAATTTTCAGAACTCTTAAAAAAGCTATTGTCTAGCCCTTGGTTCAGGTTAAAGAAAATGAAGTAGCACAATGCGAAACTCAAAACACGTGCCCAGAGCTAAAAAAATCATGTTAAGCCTGGTCCCTTTTGGAACTCAGGACGTGTTAGCGCATTTTCGTATTATGTATCAGTACTTATGTTAGATATCAGCATTATGTAGTTATCAGTAATTGTGTTTAGATTTTAGACATATTTTTATGAATTTTCTTGTGTAATGAATATACCTGACATTTTTTAAAATTTAAAAGTCATTTCTTTACATTTAAAAAAAAATTATTTTCTCTTTAATCTAACTACAAGTCACCACAAATGATGACGTAAAACTCTCTAAACTTTTACACATATTCTAATGACGTAAAAAAAAAAAAAAAAAAAAACACCTAATTCTTTTGCACGCCTTCGCACCACTCTTGAATGCTTGAAAAATGATGTATTCGACTTCCGGCAATGGCGGCCGTTCTCTGCGCCAGTGTTACCTCTCGATTCGCAAAGTTTTTTGGTAGTTTTAACGGGGTTTTTTAACGGATCGAGTAACTGAGTGTTGATGCACAAATGGCAGGTCAGGACATACAAAAAACATATATACATCATGGGTCTAGGACTTATGGATGCTGTGATCAAAGGTGATGACAGACGGACAAAACGGGTGCAATAGCGCATTCGACTTCTCGAAAATGCGCTAAAAAATTGCTACTTTGAATGAGCTAAATTTTTCAAAGTCCTTTACAAATGTAACATCGCACTTCGCATCTATCTCTCAATGATCAAACTGCAGCAGAGAGCGATCATTTATAAAGTTGAAAAGAATTTAAAAGTTGAGTTAAAATTTACATGGGACAAGCAAGACTCAATATGCTCTCTCTAATGAGCATTGAGAAGGAACTAGTGTAAGCCTACTTTGCTATATCGACTTGATTGATGACGTCGCCATGAGAAAAAATTGGAAACGAAAGTTGTAGGTTGAAAAAATAATATTAAATATTTTTATGACTTTTTGTTTTCAAATTGAGAAAACATTCCGTTACCTCACCCCCAGGCCCCCCCCCCCCAAAAAAAAGGTTAAAAATAACATTTTTAAAATATGGAATAAAGCGTAATATTTATCTTTATGGGGGCGCGTTCATAACCACGAAACAGCGTATGTCGGGATGAGACCGTCGTAACCGGAGGAATACCTGTATATAAATATGCATATCTATGCTTGCACGCCTTTAATAAATATAAATAGAAGAAAATATTAACTCAAAGACAGTGAATTAAAAATTTTCTTTAAAAAAAAAAAAAAGCAACATCAAAGAAAACCCATATTTTGATTTTTTTTGGGGGGAGGGTGTAGTGAGTAGTGAGTAGTGAGATGGGACTCGTCCATGCTGTATTTCAAAATCCTAAAGGCTTTATATCCTTCATGTCCGGCCTTTTTAAAGATCTCTCAACTGCGACTTCTTTCTTCGCCATTTCCTAATTTATTTTAATGTTGTTTGTGTGTTGGGACTGTTTTTTAATTAAAAGTTTTCGCATTTAACGTATTTCATTGTATTTCTTAATTCCTTTCCAGTTAAAAGAAATGTGTCTTCTTTTTTTCTGACATAAAATCAAACACAGTAAAAAAAAATTTGACCTTGGTGTCACCCCCGTGATGTAGTCACTCTTGGAGGCCCGCCCCCCTAACGACGCCACTGGACATTAACAAATGTAATATTGAATCGCACATTTTTAATTCTTGGTCCAACAACCTGAGGGGTAAGATACCTCCCACCCATTAAAAAAAATAAATAAATTTTCCCGTGAGTTTGTGTGTGTGCTATTTGACAGTGGTCATAGATTGATGGTGACGCCCCTGGTGTATCGCTTAATGCAAGAGACACATTTCGTATATCTGGTTAACACGCCACTGTTGACAAACTTGTGACTGCGATGAGGAGACGAGGACAGGTATATAATGACATAGCAGTTTGATTTTCTTGTTTATACCACAAACATCTCAGTACTGGGAAGGGTAATAAATGCTTATCCTGAAGATCTGAACAATTATGTATACACTGAACTAAAACAGCTCCAATCATTTATTCCTCACAAGTTTCATGCATCAAAATCTGAACACAACGTGTTCAGCAATGCAGAATTATATACAAAGTAATAGAGACAGGGCCGGTCTAACGCCTCTGCAACCTATGCGGCTGCAGTGGGTCCCGCTCTTTTAAAGGCCTCGGCTATCTTGATTTTCACTTACTCCTTAATAATTCCCTATTCCACCATAAATGGGCCCCGCGCTATCCGTTTCGTATACTAAGCCGCATAACATTCACGGTTACGAACTGTTTAATTGTGCGCCCTTTTTCTTAGTTGAAAAGTGCAACAAATTCAAAAGATCGTCAATGAAACAAGAAAGTCTCGATTCCTTATCTCTGCTGAAAATTGAGGCAGACTTGTAACGCAAAAGGGGCGCGGTGGTCTAAGTTGTAGCGAGCTGGACTACCGAACCGCTGCAAGAATCCCTGTCGCGAGTTCGAACCGCGGATCTTGCAAGGCCCCCGGGGCATTGTGCTAACCACACAATCCCATGCTCGTTAGTGGTCAATGAAACTTGTGAACGCTACTTCACTTGCACCCATGGACCTTCATGGTCTGTAACTGTAAGGGATATTTATTTTTATTTATTGTTACGCAAAATGTACTTTGCTAATGTACTAAAAAAAACTTTGCCAGATGCAAATCTATAAAAAAAAATTAAAATATTATTGTGTAGATCTACTCTCGCTCTCTCTATCTCTCTCTTTTATATATTTAATTATTTATTATTATTATTATTTTTTAATTTTTTTTGCATAATAATGAAAATAAAAGCGGTTAGTGATGGATCGGGGGCCCGGGCAGAAGGGGACACCCATGTTGGTTTGTGCCTAGGGCACCAAGATGGCTTAATCCGGGCCTGCATGTATGTCAAGGTAAAACAATAACAAAATCTACTGTATGCATAATATGGGATAATCTCATCTCATAATATGGTATAATCCCATCTCATAATACGGGATAATCTCATCTGAAACAAGAATAACATAGCATAATATGAAGTAAAATAAAAATTTTGTGATAAGAAAATGCCACCATTGGTATTTTGGAAAAATCAAGTTCGCTAAGTGTCATATTACTAGCTTTACACATCACATCCTGATGGGAAAAGTCTACCATCATGTCAGGATGCCTTCTCATGAAGATGTTTGAACAGGGTCACAGAAAGCCGGTCATCTTTAGCAGGACCCGGATGTGTGGTTATGTTAATACGCCCCCCCCCCCACACACTGTCAGACACACAACCCTCGTTGTTTCAAACAACTTTTGATCCGAGAAGAATGGAGGATTTCACGAGGATTGCCTTGAATTAATTGGTTACCACCAACATAAAATGACTGAGAAATAAGGGTGTTTGTGTGTGTGTGTGTGGGGGGGGGGTAGAGCTGAAAAGGATGTTACACGAGATACACCGGTACACCACAGTAACGACTTCAAACATCCGGAACATGGATGGCCTGGGCCAAAAAATATAAGGGAATACCTCAGGAACATGGATGGTCTGAGCCAAAAAATATATGGGAATACCTCAGGAACATGGATGGTCTGAGCCAAAAAATATATGGGAATACCTCAGGAACATGGATGGTCTGATCCAAAAAAATGGAAATACCCCAGGAACATGGATGGTCTGAGCCAAAAAAATGGACATACATCAGGAACATGGATGGTCTGAGCCAAAAAAAATGGACATACATCAGGAACATGGATGGTCTGAGCCAAAAAATATATGGGAATACCTCAGGAACATGGATGGTCTGAGCCAAAAACATGAAACAATCCTTGAACATTGATGGTCTAGGGGGAAAATGTAACACACCTGGAACATGGATTGCCTGCGAAAACATGGAAATACCCTTAACAAGCATGGCATTTTTAAATTTTATTTTATTATTGCAACATTATTATTAGTTCAAAATGTGTGTGTGTGTGTGCATTTAACCCTGGGACAGTGTGACGTAACAAGCCTACATTTGGTTGTGCATTTGACTTAACATCTTTGTTTACAGATAAATGAACGGTACATGTAGGTCAGTACGTAGTTACCAGTCCCCACATACCAACCTCTAACTACAGGAATGACTCTAGTGACGCATTGATCCAGCACAAATCCTGTAGACGAAACTGGTCACACAACAAATGTATGTTTTAAAAAAAAATTTACAAGGGATAGAAATGAGACATTTAAAGGAAATAGTCGAATGACTATATCGCTATTTCAATTTTAATCTTGTTTTGAAACAAAATTTTAATCATTTCTTGAAAATTATTACATACACTCAATACAGTTACAATTTATTTGATTAGAAAATGGTATCATCCATCTCGTGGGGTTGGGGCTGTGGTTGGGGCTGGGCTGGGGTTGGGGCTGAGGTTGGAGATGGGGTTGGAGATGCGGTTGGAGAAGGGTTGGAGATGGGGTTGGGGCTGGAGCGCACATTTTTCAGACAGCTAGTTTCAAACCTAATGTTCCCTTTAAGCTGCGCAGATGTCTGACCGACACCGCCCAGCAGTTTAGAATTACCGAGCAGCAAATTTGTAAAGTATATCAGAAAAAATGGATGCTCTGCAAGTTTGCACTCGGACCAACGAACTAAGATGGAACATTGGCCACACCGTAAAATATCATCTATGAATTAATAGATATCTTGAAGGGGAGTGCGGGATGATATTTTTAACACACTCTGTTTAATGAATGACACCTTAGTGCAGGTGGGTCAGGGTCAATCTCTCCAGGGCCCTAAACTCTCTAATCACACGAAAGGTTGCGGACCAAACAGGATAAATACCTGATAGTGGAGAGGAAAAACGTTTCAAAATAGTAAATGAATTTTAAATGTAACTTTTTAAAATTAATAAAGCCATCATACAGCTCATCATCATCATAATCATCGTCGTCTGTCGCCCCGGCTTGGGCCAATCTCTCCAGCTATCCCCAGTTGTGCCCCCTTTAGAGAGGCTGGTTGTCTGCTGGCAGGTTTCCGGTTGGCTTTGGCCACCAATCTTCATTAGTTATCTGTTGGTAGAACCATCTTTTGCAAGGTAAAAGTGTGGCTAAAAGACCATTTCACGGAAAAATGGCTAAAAGGTTGGGAAAATGGTGACACGGCACGAACGCTTTACGATAAAATGCCGCGACCGCGCAAGCGAGATCCCTAGTGGAAACTGCCTCGTAGCTGCCAGTCCCTTATCACGCAAATGAGGACGGGACACTGTCCAACAAACAGTTACTTTCACAGGCTAGACAAAAACAGGGAACCCGGCTGCCGTTTATGTGGTATGGCCGAGGAGACAGTGGCACACCTGCTGACCGATTGTTCTGCGGCAATTGGGGACGCGGTGAGGTCAGGCAGCCATCGCACTGCGGAAGAATATCTCCATGGCGATGCCCTTATGTTGAGGCTCGCCGTTGGTATTGTAGGCCGGGTTATAAGAGTCTGAAGGACTCAACCCTCCAATGAGAATGTCACATATTTAGT
>MUZC01004737.1:5127-16018 GCA_002072015.1 Radix auricularia | reverse complement strand
CCCCCCCCCCCCCACAAAGTCGTCGTACGTCTCCCGTTACGCAGTATCCAATTAGCTGCGTCTGCCAATGTCTATTGTCTAATGGGGTCACAACACAGCCCCAAATAAGTTTTCCGACCTTCAGATTCGTAAAAGTGCCATGCAAAGTATGCATTTAAAGCACAAACCTGCTGACTTGGTTAATCAATTTTTGACAAATAAAAATTTGAGAAAAAGTAAAAATTTGAGGCAAGTAGGACTGGCTAATTTATCCATCGTTTGAAAAGGCCACTGATTAGTGAATTTTATAAGATCTTTAAGTAACAGACATATTAAAAAGAATGAACACTTGAAATTCTCCGTCAGGACGGATATAATTCAAATCTAATCAAAGGGTCTGGGGCCAGATAATTTTACACCAGGCCGGATGTGGCCCGCATGCCTTGAGTTTGACACATGTGCCCTCGTCGATCAATGCAGTTTTCACATGACTCCAATGAGAGAAGCAATATTTTTAGTAATACCATGAGCCGGAATCTGAACAGCTATAAAAAATACACACATCCGTAATGAAAAATACCCTCTGAGCCCATACCCGGTAGTTGTAGAATATTGGATTTGCCACAGATCACGTTGAGGCCACTTTAAACTAAAGTTTTCTTTGTGGTAACGCTGACAGACATAATCCAGTGTCACACAATTGGGAGCGTCTAGGGAGTTTCTGAAGAATGATGATTTGGCAGAATTTGGCAAATTTCATAAGCTCAAGTTGTTTATTTTAAACTCTACCCACCCGGGGTCATGACAGCTTACTTCACGCAGTTTATTATTGATAGTCTACTTCAGTTTATTATTGATAGTCTACTTCAGTTTATTATTGATGGTCTACTTTATTATTGATGGTCTACTTTAGTTTATTATTGATGGTCTACTTTAGTTTATTATTGATAGTCTACTTTAGTTTATTATTGATAGTCTACTTCAGTTTATTATTGATGGTCTACTTCAGTTTATTATTGATGGTCTACTTTAGTTTATCGATGATGGTCTAAATCAGGGGTTGGTGAACTTGTTTCCCCAAAATATAATATTTTATGTTGGCTTTACCCCAAATGGGGCGGATTCTAGCTGATTTTAAATGCTCTTTAGAGCGTCTGCATAAACCCAAAGTTCGCCGCCCCTGGTCTAAATCTACATGCAAGAAAGTTACATTCTTTCCGTCGCCGTGGATCCTTGTTAGCTGACTTAACAAAATCAATCGTATCCGCTTTGAGCGGGTCCAACCTATGGATTATGCTAATGAGGCGTCGCTATGTTAACTGATTGGATTTCACATGACAGAGTTCAGATCTTAGTCCCCACAAACATTCTGTGACGTAGCATGGGGCCAATCATTTTGGTGAATAAATTTAATTAAAAACTAAACAAGTTTATTTAAATATTTGGTTCATTAGGACATGTGTTGATTAAATCCACGCCATGGTGAAGGATCCAAATATTTTAACCGACTCGGAGAAAGAATATCGCTTGATTTTTGTTTTAAGTTAATTATTGCGAATTGTGAGGCAATGGTTGGGTTAAATTTAACTTACAGCTCTAGACAAAGATGTCATACAGGAAGTAAAAAAACGTGACGTTTATTGAGGTGGGGGGACTCGAGGTGGCACAAACACCCTTCTCTGGTGACATCTTTCTCTGGTGACATCTTTCTCTGGTGACACCTTTCTCTGGTGACATCTGTTTCTAGTGACACCTTTCTCTGGTGATATCTGTCTCTGGTGACATCAGTCTCTGGTGACACCTTTCACATGTGACATCTGTCTCTGGTGATATCTTTCTCTGATGACACCTTTCTCTGGTACATATGTCTCTTGTGACATCTGTCTCTGGTGACACCTTTCTCTTGTGACACCTTTCTCTGGTGACATCTGTCACTGGTGACACCTGTCTCTGGTGACACCTTTTCTGGTGACACCTTTCTCTGGTGACACCTTTCTCTTGTGACATCTGTCTCTTGTGACACCTTTCTATGGTGACATCTGTCTCTGGTGAAACCTTTTTCTTTTGACATCTTTTTATTGTTGTTTTTTAAAAAACTTTTGACAACTTATGAAAACTTTTTAAGGAGACATACTTCTATGGTGGCATTCTATTGTTAAAAACTTCTGTTTATGGGAACCTTTTAAACAAGACACCTTTCTATGTTGTCAAACTGAAGGAAGTGAGCGTGCAGGTTTAGTTGTAAACAAGGAGGACTCCAACCAGGGTCGGCGCTACTCATTATTAGTTTGGGGGAAATAAATTGGCAATTGTCTTTTTAAAGTTTTCAGAAAAAAATGTACCACCTCCCCCCCCCCCCTCGTGGTGGTTTGGACGCCATGATGCCTCTATGACGATCCCGCGTTGTACCTGCCTTGAGTCACGTGTGAAACCAGGGGTCCGTGGGTTGTTTGCGGCCCACCAAATGGATGAACTTTTTATAAACAAAACTTACATTTTTCTTTAGTTTCGTCGAAAATTAAATTTATTTCAAGAAAATTAACCGAAGTAAGATCAAATTGAAACTTTATAATTTTAAATTTTATTTCAAAATTTCACAATTCATTAGTAATACAGCCTTAGGTGACATGTCACAATTAGTTGAAGTGACACCATTAGATCACATGACATCATTCGGTGATATTAATCTGCTGCCCTTGGGACCGTCCATTAATGGACGTCACCTAGGGGGTTTGGAGGTAAAATATCGCCCCAAACCACGTGACGTCATTTATGGACGCCCCCCCCCCCTTGGCTCAGTACATGTTTTCTTGGATGTTCAAATGTTGGCTTGGGTTTACAGTCTCCTGTCTTTGTCAAAGATACCGAATTGATTGAATGACTTCATATGTTCAATCTGTTCCCTGTCACTACAATAGTATGTTACATTCAGATTTAATTACATATCATACGCGTGGATATAACCTTTTTTTTTTTTTTTTTTTTTTTAAATCAAAGAAACAAAGTTTTGATTCCATCCCACATATTTATTTGAACCATTAGGAACCAAACAATTCCTATAAGAATCAATTCGAATCATAGTCTCTGATACAACAGTGATTAACAGAAACGCTAACTAAATCCCCATTCAGCCCCTCTCTCAACCACAAACTGTTAGGTACCCACTTCACCTGTATAACAGATTCGCCATTGCCGTTATGCAAAATGTTATTTCTCGGTGACCTGTTTTTTTCATCGCATTTCTTGTATCATGCAAAGTGTGGTCCGATTCCATTTGAATCTCGTGACTTTTTATTTGGAAAAATATTATTATGAAACGTTTCATTGTTTGACATAGTTTGCTGAAGATCATGTGACCGTCCAATGACAACCCGTCTTTGGTGTCATGTGGTGTCCCCTGATTTAAGCTGAATACGTCACCGGGAAAAAGAATGACGGGTGGTGTCCCCTTTCATCTGGCCAACAGTGTGTGACCTTGAACCAGTATCGTGACCTGGGGAACAAACTCGGCGAGCGGACAACATGCCAAAGTTAACAAAGTGATGGCGACTTTGTACTTTACACTACTCGAATTTATACTATTTATACTGCACCAATATGGCCATCCGATCATAAAATTTATCGAGGGGAGGGGCAGAATGTTCAACCCAGAGGCATGACTGGGTTTTTTGGCGCTCTTAGCTTGTTAATGGCTTGCGCCCTTGATATTAGTGAAAACTTTATTTAAAATAAACAACCTGTAAAAACAAAGTTTTTGACTATAAATCCTTTATATATGAGACAGAACTAAAAGTATTGATTACATTCAAAACAAACATCTACAGACTAAAAGTAAATTAACTGCCAAATGCTCTAAAATGGGGACGGGCAGGGGTGGGTGTGTGGTCACCGATCGTTTGAGTTCGGGGAAACTCGTGGATGTAGACACCAACAGATGGGTAGAAATATACTAAAAGTGCATTAATTTAATTACGGTACATTTGATCGATCTGAAATTTTGAAACAATGCATTGTTAGGTGACCGTTCTATGTGCAAAATTTCACCTCGATAGCTTGACGGAAAGTTGGTCATTGTTTACTTTTGATTTTCCGCCTTACCGTACTGACGGACGAACGAGGAGACGACGGTGAAGTGATTATAAGGGATTTAAAAATAGGGATTTAGCGGCGCCTCATAGAACTGGCACAGGCCGGCGCCCTTGGCAACTGCCCCAATGCCAAGCCGTTGCTACGCCACTGGTTCAACCATCGTATATTCTGGGAACAAGGATTAATTGGGAAGAGATGTACCAAAAAGAAACCTTCAACTACCCGGATATTGAACTGATTCTGTCCCCATTCTTCCAACAGCAAGTACATCTGCACTGGGCGTCTGCTGAACTCTTACGCCTAACCCTCGGGCTGTGGTGTTAGTATTTATAGACGACGGCATTCAGACTCCAAAATACGCTAGTCACAAGTCGCGGCAAGTCTCCACGCGTGGACTACTTGGCCTGGAATAGTAAACATGGGGATATTAAATGCACTCTTAAGAAATGTATCAGTCTCGTACAGTGCCAGGTGTATTGACTGTAATTGATGGTTTTTGTCCAATGTAAACTGTACTTAAAATTCATGAAAACAATTTTGATAATTTTAGCTGCAACTTTCCTAAATGTCAACTTCATACTTATCAACTTCATACTTATCAACAGTTAATGAAGCAGTGTTATAAATAATGTAATAATTTAAAATGGTGACATTTAGATTTTATACAATTTACAGAAATACAGCCTATACAATAGGCAATTTTCTGTCCGGTCATCAATAGCGATTGGTCCCTAAAACTCCACAGACTCCCACAGCCAATCATAAAAATTAAATCTCATTTACATATTGAACAAGTTTACGCGGACGTTCAAAGCGAGTTATTTTTTGTGCAGTATTTTTTTCCCAAGACTTTATTTTGAGCGGTATGCGTTTAGTTTTATAGTAAAAAAAATGTTTTTACGGGTCATTTATTATAACTATAATGAATAGTATTTTTGACGTGATGCACATTTATGGCCGATCGAGCCGGCTGTTGGAAGGGAGGTGCAGCATGCCACAGAAACGACGGCGGAACGTTCTTTGACGGGCTTTGTTGCTCGTCTTTAATAAAAACCCGATTTCAGCGGCTGGAGTGTAAATTTGAAAAATGTTTAAAACATGAAGTGACGACATAGTATGATTCATGCTTTATAAAATTTTATTGAAACCAATTTTTTAAAAAGCAGACCAAAGAAACAAATTATATTTTATTTCAGTGGACTACAGAATGAAAGCGCTGCACCACCCGTCCGCGCGTGCCGCCACCGCTACTCTCACTGCACTGATGTTATCATTCTATGAATGCCACGTGACAAAAACAGGCTGACAGTGACAAGTGTTGGTAGTCTCGTTGAATTCTGAAACCAACTTTATTTGAGAAACTGACGTCTGTTGAAGTAGGTTATCGTCCTCTAGACATTCTTTTAAATATGAGATTTCTATTTTTATGTTTTATGTATAGACCAAACGCGAAATAAAATGATGTTATGTCGAGTACAATTAGAGTTATTTCCAGAACATTCGACGACTTTCTATTTTCCTCTGTTGAATGTGAGATTGGGTAGCATTGTAAGGTCTGCTATCAGGAGCAGAACAAGGTACACAACTCGAGTCATCAAAACACGCCAAAGATACCGTGATGAGACCTACGGCGTAAGGACAGGAATTAACTGCCATTCGTTTTAGAGATCTGATTATGAAATTCCCTTTTTAATGTCGTCACGGCGGCCATGTTTCTGTACATTCTTATCAGCTTCCCAAACTGTGAGCCGCCAGGGTCGTCTGCTTGTCCAAACATGGCAGACGATTAACATTTGACTAGAGAGGTGGAAATAGCCATCTGATTGAGGGACGATGACAATGCGAGATGAAACAATGACACAGCAATGTTATTGAAGGACGTGTGTGGGTGGTTTAATTCATCAAACGGTGGCGATTTAATGCTTTCAAACAAGGGGCTAAAATATGACAATTTAATACATTCAAACAATGGGGCTAAAATATGACAATTTATTGAACACTAATAAGGGGGCTAAAATATGACAATTTATTGAACACAAACAAGGGGGCTAAAATATGACAATTTATTGAACACAAACAAGGTGGCTAAAATATGACAATTTATAGCATTCAAACAATGGGGCTAAAAGATGACAATTTATTGAACACATACAAGGGGCTAAAAGATGACAATTTATCGAACACAAACAAGGGGCTAAGAGTTGACAAGTTTTTGCATTAAATAATGTGACCAAAAGATGGCTGAAGAAATCAACATGCAGTTGGTTGAAAGACATTTATTCGCGTTTTTTTAAAAAGTTTCATTATAATTAAATGACTATTTTATTGATCCCACTGTTTGTGAGATTTAAAATTTAAAAAAAATATATTGTTGACATTATTACGGCAATCAAGTGCTGCTGTTTTATTTACCTGGAAGAGGTGTCTGTCAAATCCTACAAGTGTCAGAAACTTTAATAAAGATAAGATCCCAGGAAAAAGGTCATCACAAACTAAAAATAGTCTTCACGATGACATGTCAACAATTCTTGACACATGTACTGACATGTCACATCTCCTTACACCTGTACTGACATGATAATCTCCTTATACCTGTACTGACATGCCACATCTCCTTACACCTGTACTGATATGATAATCTCCTTATACCTGTACCGACATGACACATCTCATTACACCTGTACTGACATGACACATCTCCTTACACCTGTATTGACATGCCACATCTCCTTACACCTGTACTGACATGATAATCTCTTTATACCTGTACTGACATGACACATCTTCTTACACATGTATTGACATGCCACATCTTCTAATACCTGTACTGCCATGACACATATCCTTACACCTGTACTGCCATGACACATCTCCTTACACCTGTACTGCCATGACACATCTCCTTACATCTGTACTGCCATGACACATCTTCTTACACCTGAACTGACATGATAATATCCTTACACCTGAACTGACATGACACATCTGTTTACACCTGTACTGACATGTCACATCTTTTTACACCTGTACTGACATGACACATCTTTTTACACCTGTACTGACATGCCACATCTCATTACACCTTTACTGACATGCCACATCTCCTTACACCTGTACTGACATGATAATCTCCTTACACCTGTACTGACATGCCACATCTCCTTACACCTGTACTGACATGCCAAATCTCTTTACACCTGTACTGACATGACACATCTTCTTACACATGTACTGTCATGTTAGCATCCCTTAAAACCTGTATTATCGAGTCACATTTCCTTACACATTTATTGACACATCACATTTAGTACACTCGTATTGATGTCACATTTATTACACCTGTACCAACAAATAACATTTCCTTTTACCATTTCTATTTTATTTCTTGAATTTTTTCTCGATTATTTCGACGTTGTCTTTTGTCGTATCTTACATTCCAGCTTTTATTTATCAGTTTGTTTTGTGTAAAGAAAAGTTGTTTGTATTTTTTTAAAAATGTGCTTTCCTTGCAGCAGAAGTTGAAAACATGGCCTTCAAGATAAGACTAAAAATATTGCTACCCACATGTGGAGATTCTTATGTTGGTTCTTTTATTTGAATTTAAACTGTTGACGGATGTGAGTTTGTAGTTAGTTCGGGGAAGAAACACATCTTATTTAATAAACCCATATCATTCAATAAACAGAACTCATCCAAGAAACACATCTCATTCAAGAAAAGTGTGTCTTTCTGTTAATAATTTTTGTTTTTCGCACAATTCCAATTTTTTGCCTCTTTGGTTTAATTATTTGGAGTAGGGCTGCGGAAATTAACGATTAATTAATCGATTAAACTTTAAATTTTCAATATTTCTTTTTTTTCAATTTATTAATAATTTAATTTTTTCTTACTTCCATACTATTCCCCCGTAATATTATTATTTATTTAGACGTTCAAACGTTAACAAAAGGTTTTTCTTCCTTATTTCTTGCATAGCGAACGAATTTGCTGTGTTACGTCACAAAATTTGGAAACCATGGAAATACTGCGACCGAGTTAATCGATTTCATGAAACAATGAATCGTGACTTAACAAGATCTATATGCGTTAAAAACCAAAATTAATCGGAATTAATCGATTAAAATCGATTAATTTTTTCGATTAATCGAACAAACTTTTTAAAAATCAGTACCAAGCCCTAATTTTGAATAATTTTCAGGCTTTATAAATGAGTTTGTAGACATTTATATTAAAAATCAAGCACTACAATTTTATATAACGAACTATCAAGTATTTTTAGTTATATGTAAATATAATTAATATAACCAACTACAAAGAATTACATATAACCATTCATCAAGTATTATATATAACCAACATCCAAGCATTAAATATAACCAACCATCACTTGAAATATTTCATAGCAATCATACATTTATTTAAAAAAAATTACTGCCAGCATATTTCGTGAAATTCTAGAGATGTTTGTGATCAATGGCAGAAAAAAAACTATCAGAGAGAACATATTTGTCGAAGGACCGATGAGCGTAGAGTAAATGATGTGGCTAGAGTAAATGATGTAACTAGAGTAAATGATGTGCCTAGAGTAAATGATGTAACTAGAGTAAATGATGTGCCTAGAGTAAATGATGTGCCTTGAGTAAATGATGTAACTAGAGTAAATGATGTGCCTAGAGTAAATGATGTGCCTTGAGTAAATGATGTGCCTAGAGTAAATGATGTGCCTAGAGTAAATGATGTGCCTAGAGTAAATGATGTGCCTAGAGTAAATGATGTGCCTAGAGTAAATGATGTAACTAGAGTAAATGATGTAACTAGAGTAAATGATGTGGTTAGAAAAAACTCTGTGTCTAGATGAAATGCTCTGCCTAAAGTAAATGTTCTGTTTAGACTAAATGATATGCCTAAAGTAAATGATGTGTCTAGAATAAATGCTATGCCTAAAGTAAACGATGTGTCTAGAATAAATGCTATGCCTAAAGTAAATGATGTGGTAAAAATATAAATTTAGTAGATGAGCCTTAGTGAACAAAATTAATTTAGCGAAAGCCCCGGTCCTATACTTTACAACCAAAGACCCCTCACCCCCACGTCGCAAGATTTCGAATCCTTGCCAAGAACCTTGAAATTTTGTTATCTTATTTCCGTGTATTTCTTATCTCGGTCAAATCTCTGGATGTTTTTTAAAAAAATACTTCCGAGTTGAAAACTTTGGTGTGGAAGATTTGTAACACCCCTTCCCCTACCTCCCCCCAGACTTTTAAGAACTGACGTCTACTTGGTGTATGAAGTATGTGGTCCAATATGTGTTAACATTTTTGGTAACATTGGGTCTGGAAGGGTGGGGTACCTCAGCTTTGAGTGACAAGTTGTTCCATGTCGCCACAAGTGCAGCTATCACATTTTAACTACAAAACACTGCGTTATATTCCGGGTGCAGCGATTTGTTTGGGGTTTTGGGTTTTTTTCATCGCTAATAGGACTAACAAAAGTAACAGGATTTTCGGTATTGTCACTTTAGTGTTGAGTAGGAAATTTTTGTTTTTGAATACCTCTGAAATTTGTATTAGTTATCCTAACAAATATTAAAGGTGGGTACATGTATCTCAACGCCATAATGGAAGTTTTGGTTCCTGCCAAGGGGAACAACTCGCAGTGTACCAGAATCAATAAATTTCGTGGTTGCCATGGTAAACATGCCCGCCAATGGTTCGTCCCAATCACCAGTTAAAAAGATCGTTTACTTGGTCCGTCAAAACCTGGTCACAATATCAGTGAAACTTTTCAAGGGGGTTGTTAGGTGCTGTAATTGTGTTAAACTGTAGGTGGGATTATAGGCTCCAGTGTACCGTCCCCGCCACACACCCGCCTCACCACCC
Organism: Radix auricularia; assembly: GCA_002072015.1. Taxonomy (NCBI): domain Eukaryota; kingdom Metazoa; phylum Mollusca; class Gastropoda; family Lymnaeidae; genus Radix; species Radix auricularia. The sequence goes on along the minus strand of MUZC01004737.1, from coordinate 6,071 downwards.
AAACTGGTCCAGGGATTAGCTGGGATCATTTTGACAGCCATGACGTCACGTGACAAAACTGTACTGGTGGCTGATAACATTGACACATTCGTGTGTACCAACTTGTACACACACACTAACTACATGTGTACCAACTTGTACACACACACTAACTATATGTGTACCAACTTGTACACACACACTAACTACATGTGTACCAACTTGTACACACACACTAACTACATCTGTACCAACTTGTACACACACACTAACTACATGTGTACCAACTTGTACACACACACTAAATACATGTGTACCAACTTGTACACACACACTAACTACATCTGTACCAACTTGTACACATACACTAACTACTGCAACTGCTTGTACACATACACTAACTACTGTACAAAGTCTATGTCAACTTACTGGGTTGGGGGGGGGGTCGCAATACCCATGAGGATAGTAAACGATAATAAACGTGTAGATATACAACAAGAAAGCAAATATAAATAATTTATGTTTTAAAAAACTACTTTGTCATTTCAAACAAAAGTCTATCCATAACATTTTAACAAATAAAATGAATATCGATAAGATTTTAATATATGATGATACGATTATTTCGGCCCAATGTAGAAACAGTTTCAGTTTTTCAATTCATTGATAACTCGAGATACGAAATTCATCCGTTCCGGGATGGCTTTCGTATCTTGGATTTTTCGTGTGTCTAATTAAGTTTTTCTTGTAAAGTATGTAAACCGCTCCAAGCCACAAAAAGATACACCAAAAATTGAACAAATTACGAAAAAGCAACAAAAAAAAATAAACAAAAGATATATAAATAACAAAAATAAAGGATTTTTCAACCTTTAAAAATACACATTATAAATAATAATAGACCAATGAAAACATAATAAAATTCAAATAACAAAAAGATTCATAATAAATTATATATATATATA
>MUZC01004736.1:279260-308289 GCA_002072015.1 Radix auricularia | reverse complement strand
TATATATATATATATATACGTATGTGTATGACATTTTGTGTATGTGTGTGTTTTTAAAATGTCAATATGTTGATCTTTTAAATGTCTATCAGATTCCTGTAAAATTAATAATCATGATGATCTTTCCACCATTTATGTTAAAACTTAAAAAGCAATTACGAACGATATTTCTTATTTACTTACGATATTGACAACTTTCTCCAAACCACCCTTTCAAACATTTAGAAGATTTACAATGACCATTTTCGTCACAAACATTGCTTTCACAGTTGCACTTGTATTTACAGTGTGGTCCAAACCATCCAGGAGCTTTACATGGCAGTGCTGTAAAATGCATTTAAAAGATATTAGATATTTCGCATTTCTATATTTTTTGTAGCACTTTGCTGTAAATACATTTTATGGGTTGTTTTTACATTATCACATGGACCTCAATTTGAAGTTACATTTAATAAGGATATTTCAGTAATATCCCTACGTGTGCTAATTTCTTAGTTACTAAATTAAAAATAGCATTTGACATTTCTTTTGAATGAATGTTTTTCAATTGTGCAATAGGTTTTTCGGATTTCAAATGTATAATTGTTAACAACAACTAGCCCAACTTTCTATGATATCTCTTGAAGTGTTGTCTGAATTTTAATAAAAATAACAGTACGCAGAGTTGATGATTTCATTTTAAAATTTTTTTAGATTTTTCTAAAAAGAAAGAGAAAGTACCATAATAAAAAAATTGTATAAATTAAACTGTTTGACTATAAATGCTCTATTTACGCATTAATAAAAGTATGATCATTATAATACGCATCACACGACAATCTAAAAATAAAAAAAATCATGTTAAGCCTGGTCCCTTTTTGGTCTCAGGACGTGTTAGCGCCTTTTCTTATTATGTATCAGTACTTATGTTTGATATCAGCATTATGCAGTTATCAGTAATTGTGTTTAGATTTTATACATATATTTATGAATTTTCTTGTGTAATGAATATACCTGAAAAATCTTTTATTTAAAAGTCATTTCTTTACATTTAAATTTTTTTATTTCTCTTTAATCTAACTACAAGTGGTTTGTGGTCACTGAAATAGGACTCATAAATGAAACATTCTAAATTGTAATCAGCTAATCGCCCAATTACTCCGTCAATTGTTGTTTTATAGATCGTGGTTGCCAATCTTTTTGAAAGTAGTTGAATGTTGAAGCTTGTTTCGAAAAAGTTTTCAATTTCTGCCCCTGGGCCGCTAAGATCTTGATTGAAGTCACCACAAATGATGAATCAAAACTCTCTAAACTTTTACACATATTGTAATGACGTCAACAAAAAAAAACTAATACTTTTTGCACGCTATTCGACTTCCGGCAATGGCGGCCGTTGCTTGCGCCAGTGTTATCTCTCGATTCGCAATGTTTTTTGGTAGTTTTAACGGGGTTTTTTAACGGATCGAGTAACTGAGTGTTGATGCACAAATGGCAGGTCAGGACATACAAAAAACATAAATGCATCATGAGTCTAGGACTTATGGATGCTGAGATCTAGGGTGATGACAGACGGACGGACGGACAAAACGGATGCAATAGCGCATTTGACTTCTCGAAAATGCGCTAAAAAGTATAATTTAGTCTCATATACAAAGGATTTATAGCGTTTTTAAAAAAAAGTACTACAGATATAGCTTTCTACTTGTTTAAATGCTCGTATAAAACGAAAAAAAAAAACCGTTAACAAGTATTAAAATAAAGTTTAGCAATTCGTTACGTTTACATGCAAAAAAAGAAAGAGTTAAATTTAAATTATTCAGCTAGTTAAATTGAAATTCAATTTTAATACGTATAAATAGGCTTATAATAGAAACAATAACAGGAGTTTTTACAATGATCTAATACTTTTCGTATAATACTAATTGAACAAATTTGGAAACGCAACCTTAATCTTAATCGAAAATAAACGAAATTACCTTAGACCAAATTAAATGAACAAATAGCCCAAACCCTTTCCAGCTTACTTTCTAATGATACTTTTCTGCTACATTTTTTTTTGGGGCAATGCTACTAACTTTTAATCACAAGTCGACTATCCTTTAATTAGAAATTACAAACAATTTCTTTAAAATATTCTAATGCTTTTTTTTGTAAACATAATTGTTTAATCATTTAACAAAGTTGTATTTTATCAAAATATATGTATTAGTCTTTAAATTCCCTTACACTTAAACAGCAATACTCAAAAATGTATAATTACGTAAAAAAAAAAAAATTACCTTGACTTTTCACACAAGAAAAGAACATTGTGAAGCAAATGAATGCTGGAAGCCTACTCATAATTACAATCTTTAATTATTGCTATCTTCCTTTGTGAGGTACTGTGCAATCTCTGTCTGCAACTTTATTAACAATTTCTTTTTTGAATACAAATGCACTACAAATTTATACATCAAGTATATATAATGAATTATTCTAGCTTCACATTCATTGAATGAGAATTCTACTTTTCAATTATACGCACACAAAAAAAAAATACTTTGATTAGATCTTATTCGATAGAATAAGCAGCTAGTATCAAATAATTTTCAATATAATAAAACATCGCTTAATGCATTACTCTATCACAGAAGGAAGTTAAAAAACACACCAGCACTTGGCCTTCAAACATTTGGAGCAAACCACTTATATTTGCATGACCAAATTTTTAAGTGATTGTTGACGTTAACAGAATATAAATTAAAACATTTGTAACGATTCATAGAAGTTTGATTAGTATTTGTTTGTTTGTTTGTTTGTTTATTTTTAAAATCAATTTTCTAAAAACAAAACATAAAGTTCATTTTAACCTACGCCTGATGCCAATTCATTATTTCGATTTTTTACATTTTGGAAATAATTTAATTTTGCTCGTTTTGGATATTAAACGTCTAGATCTGTTGACAAAAAACTAAACACACATAACTAAAACACATATTCTATGGGCCTGAGATTACTCTCTTAAGGCCTTGGCTATTACTTGGGCAATCTGCTCCATCTGTTGGGCAGTGCCATACAACATTACCTGAACGTAGGACTCCCCTGCCCCCTAACCTCCCCGGCTATGTCAAGCACGGGACATGACGTCAACAAGTGTATGATCATCTCAGAGGCTTGGCTGCAATGGCGGCAGTTAGGGTCTCTGTTGTGATCTAGCCGGTTAAAATATGATTTGGTAGGCAATACTCGGTGCGCATTTGGGTCATTTGGGTCACCAAACTCTGTTCCCTTCGGTTTAGACCCCACCACTGGTCTGATCTGCTAGGCCTGGGCATGTTAGCGAACACCCCTCTGGCTGTAGCTCCATCTGCCCACTCCTGGCACCACTTTTACCTAAAGTGGTCCTTAAGCCAAGTCTTTGCACCCAGATATGTGACTTGGACATCTGGTTGAGGTTGGGCTGCTCCAGCTTTTGCCAGCGAGTCTGCTATCTCATTGCCTTCTACATCCACGTGGCTAGGGATCCATTGAACTGTGACCCTGCCACCAAGTCTCTCAAGTCTGCCAACGTCCTCCAAAATGGAGTCGACTAAGTGGGTGCTACGTTTCTCAGATAGCAGGATTTCGAGCGCTGATCTCGAGTCACAGAACAGGACCGTGTCGAGACCTACTAATCCCGACCCTTGCAGTGTTAGGTGCACACTTTCCAGGGCCCTGTGAATAGCTTCAAGCTCCGCATCGTAGTTCGATGCTGTGGTCCTGAAAGTTCCTCTTTTGGTGGCCCTCGTAATGGGTATATTATGAGCGCACCATATCCTGCAGTTCTTTCACTCCGGCTGGCAGACCCATCCGTGAAAACTTTCACTGGGGTTTCCACGAACCCTTCGATTGTCTCAAGGGCAGCCACTTTCTGTACATATTCAGGGCTGCGCTTCGTTACTGTCGTGTCAGTCATTGACAAATGTATTGTGGGACGTGTCATTTCCGCATGAGGCGGTTTTATTGGGACGCTAATTGTTCTGTGTCTATTTCGTGGGGGTTGAACAGTCCTATCAAGCTCTAGTACTTGATGCATGAACTTCCCACGCCCGTCCCAATTATGCTGCATTAGGTAGCAGGGGTCCCTCGTGTCCAGCCTGCGATACATTTCTGCAGTGGTGATGATCGCCTTGTCCTTACGTATCGCAAGTGGTTCTACATTTGCAATGACCTCCACGGCAGCTGTGGGTGTAGTTCTGTACGCGCCACAAATGAATCTCAGGGCCTGGTTCTGGATTCGGCCCAGTTTTTCCATTGCCGTTTTGCTGGCAAAGGCTTGGACCGGCATGGTATAGTCCATGACCGACCTCACACTTCCCAGGTATAGAGATCTGAGAGTGCTTGCTCCAGCGCCCCAGTTTGTGCAAGCTAACTTTTTCACCAGGTTGAGCTTGGCGGTTGACTGGGAGCACAGGTCTTGTAGAAAGTTATGCATTTGTACTTTTTGATCCAGTTGGACTCCCAGGTAAACCGGTTGTTTGTCCCATTTGAACGCTACATCGTTCATTTTGAGCACTATCTCCTGTTTAAGAACGGTTTGGCCATTTGTGAATAACGAATAGACCGTCTTCTCGGTGTTTACTTCCATATGCCACCTCTGCATGTACCTACTGATAGCGAAAAGGTGGTGCTGTAGTAGCTGTTGCAGTCGGTGGATATCCTTACTGGTACTCCAGATTACCAAATCGTCTGCATACATGGCATGGCTGGTTTGCAACATACCAGGTAGGTCGTTGATGTAAGCCAAGAACAGTGTGCAGCTGAGCGCTGACCCTTAGGGCAGGCCCTGCTGCAGCGTTCTCCTACTTGAGGTTTCACTGCCATAAGTTGTTGCGATCGTCCGGTTTGTAAGAATGGCTGAACACACATAACTAGACAAGCCGAATGAGATTAAAGTTTTATTATTCATTTTTTGTAAATGTACTCCTTGAAGACAATCGAGCTTTTCTATATTATATATAAATAAAAATTTCTCCGTGTGTGCATTTAGCATATAGATTTTGAAATTAAATGATTAGCAATCAAATATAGATATTATAGAGAATCTGGTGTTCCAGTGTATACTATCTCTGGTTCTTATTAACTCTATTTCGTCACACAGTACACACTATTGTTTACTTATTGTTCAAACACCAACTCAAAGACTAACGTACAACTTAATTTATGTTTATTTCGTAACTTCTTTAAACTAACTATGGTCACTCTATATAACACTCGTCCCTATTTCAGTGTGTCTCTATCTAACTGTGTTCATACCTTCATATCCCTTTCTCCGCCTGTCTGGGTGTGTGTCTGTTTGATTCTGTGTTAGTCTGTCTGAGTCTCCTCTAATACCCCGTCAGTCTCCACTCACAACTCCCATTGTCCGAAAATCAACTGTCAATCACCTTGTACCCTACCTAGCTAAGGCAAGGGTGGGTTTGGTTTGACGTAATCCTCAATGGTCACTTGATTTAATCGCCATTCCCTCGTCCACTTCTTCGACCCGTTCCCCATTTGTCGGCGTCCTTTCATCTACCTTCACCTAAGTCAAAGCTCCCGCTCAGTTCTCGTCTTCAAAGAATCGTTCGCGGTTTCTAATCTCCCTGATTCCAGACTCAAGCGAGATAACATCTGACCGTCATATTTCGCACCTCTTGCCCTCTGTGACGCTCAGAGCCCCCACAATATCTTAATTAATGAACATGTCTGCCTTACAGAGGCGTGTATTTTTTAAAAAAAAAAAAAAAATTATATTTATTTTTTTTAAGTGAAAATGAAGCTGAAATAATTAGGACCTTATTTTGCATTTCAATGAGATTTTTCATCAAGACCATGTATTTTCTTCCATACAAATAAAAACCTAAGATTTAGTTTTATATGTAATCATCTGGAGCACTGAACTTCCAGAGCCTTTAAATAGGATTTAGAGAGTGGTCTTGGTCTATCTACATGTGTAAATAATATGTGGCTGTGTGCCCCACATCTTAATATTTTTAGAACTATTGGTGTGAATGGTCATGAACAGGCCTAATACTAACGCCATGACCCAGATTCCTACACAATTTGAAATGTGTTGTGCGTAGAGGTCAAGGGCTGGTCAGTAGTACCACAATGCCAATAAAACAATTGGGTCACAAACGGTACCTGTGAATGGATCTATAAATGATAGTTGTTATTGCATGACACAATCACATGTCCCAAACGATTTATTTAAAATCATAGATTACAGTCAGTTGTCACTACATGTTATTAAAAATATATGTATGTTAAAGATATATGTGTTACAAAAATATATGACACAACTATATATTAGATGTAGTTTATAGATGTTGAAGTTCCAGGGCCCTCGCAGGTGCCAATAATAAGTAAGTTATGTGAACAATATATATAATTAATGTATTAAATTGATGACTAATATACCATATAGTATAGTAATAATAGTATATGATCAAATTTAGTAAGAGTACATAAATCATTTTGTTGAAAAACAAAAAAAAATCTAAATGTGAATGACTTGATTCGGCTTAGTTGTCCATATGTCATTGGCCATCATGTACATTTAATGTTTCTGGGTTCTCATCCAGGGACGCATTTGCTCTTCTGTGATTTTAGACTATCGATACGGGCTGATGTGCATGGTCAGTTTCAAAGCGAAGGTCTTCTAGTGGCGCAGTGCCCTCTGATTTGTTGCTGACCTGATGAATTAGTGTGTGCTTGAGTACTTGGTTATGGTGTATGTGTTTCATTTAGCCTTAGATAGAAGTCAATAAAACATTATATACAACTACAGTCCTCGACTTACCTGCATTGTTTTATTTGTTTATTCAAACTATCAATATAGCCACCACTCGGCAACAAATAGGAACAATTGCGTGCTACATAAAAGTGTTTTCATGTTTTAATATTTTATATTTGTCAAATTAGAAAATATTTAAAATAGAAATGAATTTTAAAGGTTATATTTATTAGTCTTGTCGGTAAGAAATTTTACTTTTCAAGACTATAATAAATATTTCACATACGTTTTGTAGTCTCATTAAATATGAAGTAGACATACATCTATCTATCTTTAAGTTGAAAATAAATTAGTCATCCATACAAGAGTTAAGGAATTAATTTATTTATTCTTTTAAAATCAATTGAAAATATAAAGTTATTTGGCCTTTTATCTTAAAAGTCTAAGAGTTTAATTCATATAGCATATCACGATATTAATTGTATGTTCATATTTCTTACAATTTAATTTTCATGAAATTCAATTATTATGAGGAAAAACATTTTTCTACATAAATATTGAATAGTCTAACTTTATCTTCTTATCTCATCTTATCTAAACAGTCGCTCCTCCTATACAGAAGATGACAGCGTCCACAGACCATGAAGGATTAACTGTTGGCAAGTGATGCAGCGTTCACAGGCCACGGCTATGAAGGTTCCACACATTACCCAGCCGCCTAATTTTTGTTAGGTTATACATTCTGAGCTGGGTGGACTCAGGGACACCTTTGGCCCCGGGAATAAATCTTTGCATACGTATTAATGAGCGCGCTGGCACTCGAACACGGTGCCCCTTATGCAATTTCATATAAAGTCTTTGTCAAACTCTTTACCAATCAAATACATCTCAGTGATAATTCATCTTGCCTAAACCTGAAAAAAGTATTTAGGGTAAAATTATTTACATATCTTTTCAAAGACTAAAAAAAGTAAAATATAAAGAAAATAAATTTAATTAAACATAATTCAAATGCACATGCATTAGTTGCAACAGAACAAAACATTTTTTTTCCTCTGGACAAAAGGAATTGTGTATGAGATACAAAATGGCAACATTGAGTGCGTAGAAAAAGGCACCCTTACAACTTCTTTTTTTTTTTGTTGTTGTTTTGGTTAATTTTTAACAATTATGATCATATTTAATTAAGAGACAGGACAAGCTTCGTTATGACTTTCTGAAGCATAAAAATGTTTGTATCCTATGCTAGGCTCCAGGTTGATTCTCTGTCAGCGTTAATCATTGTTATCTAAAAATGTTGTAGTTGTGTTAATTGTTTCGGTTGTTTTTTTTTAACAATATGTCAATAAAAAATTTTTACACTTAAAAATGCGCTAATAAAAAAAGAACCTTCTATGAAATGTATATTGGCGGGATATTTAATAACGCGAAATAATAACAAACAATACAAAACGTGTTTTAAAAAATGAAATTTTAAATTTAAAAAATTTAATACTGTTGTGTGTGTGTCTTTCAAAACACAAGTAAGATTTTTATTCAGCTTTTATTTTCGCTTGGCAATAGCATGCAACCAAATCTGTTAAAAAATATGTTTTACTCATAATAAACAGATGAATCGAGTCATGAAACTTTAATAAACACACCACGAATTTATTCAGGGGCCCCAATGGCAGAGGTTTTTTTTTACTTAATGCTGATACTGTGTGCTTAGATTCATGTTCGGACGATTATTCAAGTGACATGTAACAAAAAGATTTAAAATTTAGCTTACAATAACAAATGACGGTAAAACTTTCTGCACACAAGAGGTTAGCTAAAGTTGTTGTTGTTTGTTTTTTTTAATTTCATATTTTACGTCACAGTTTTCTAAAAATAATATATTTTAGTCATCAAATATGTCGTATCTATGTCTTCCGGTGAATCTCTTACTTATTTGAGTAGATTTCAATATTGGGTTTCTTTCAACACTTTTACGACCCGGTTAGCTGTGATTGACTTATTCTAAACCAAAGTTAATACTGAAGTATAATTGATAGTTTTATAGTTGTATAATTTCTTAAATCTTTGCAGCAGGACTATCTTTATTTCAGCTTTAGTATTTAATGAATATTGTCGGGAATTTAGGGTGGGCGACCGCGGCTAGGGGTCTATTGAGAGAGTATGTGTGAACTGTGACGTTCAGATGTTACCTCGCTTGAATTGGGAATCAAGGGACACAGTAACCGCGAACAATTCTTTGAATACTAGAACATGTCGGGAGCTTAGACTCTGCGAAGGTAGTGAAGTGAGTCGACGAGGAAAAGAGGGGGGATTACTGACCATGACGGGTTACATCAAACCACCCTACGTTAGTCGGACACTTCGACCCCGGACGATTCGACCCTGCAGTTCGACCCCAGGACGATTCGACCCCAGGACTTTCCACCCCGGACGATTCGACCCCGGACGATTCGACCCCTTTCTTTTAAAGGCGTGAAATGTTTGGGTTTTTAACAATTCATCTTTATTCTTTTTTAATTAAAAATAAATATGTTAAGTTTAATATTATCTTTTTAAAAATAAAGACAGTATTAAATAGTTATTTTTAACGTTTATTTCATATTATTATGATGATTGAACAAATAATATTGTTCAATATAAATATCTCTTAAAAATAAAAATAGAATGAGATGCTATTTTTAATAAATAATATAAAATAGTAAAATATATTAAAGTCTAAAATATATATATAAATATATTTCCCTATTAAAGTAACTTTAAGTGTAAATTATGCAATATATATATGTAATACTAGCGATTTCCCCGCGCGTTGCTGTGGGAAGTTGGATAATTGGTAATGAGTGAGTGAGTGCATAAAAGACTATATTTTGGTCCCTGGTGCCCATCAAAAGATATTTTAAATATAATTTCACCTGCTGCCATCACGGAAGTGTATTTAACAAACCCCCAAATTTGCATGAGTTTACCTATTTAGGAAATAAGAAAAATACTGCTTTTCAATTTTTAAATAGCACTTTTTAGGAAAAAATACATTTTTGAGGCCCAACCCCCAATGAGTGTGAATTTTAAAATTATATTACCCCACTTTTCGTCGTGAGAGGATACCCAACAACTTCCAAAAGTTTTATGCTTCTACCTATATGGGAATAGGAGTATTAGTTATTGTTACTATTTATATAGTTAATATTAGGAAAAAAACTACATTTGGGCCCCTCAGCCCCCAGTAAGGGATATTTTAAATAATTATTCACCTGCTACCATAGTGGAAGTGTATTTAACAAACCCCAAATTTTCATGCGTTTGCCTTTTCGGGAAATTAGAGAATGAGTGTGCATTGAGTGAAAATTTACCATTCCCTTTCGCCAACTTTCATCGAGAGATTGTACTCAACATCTTTACAAAGTATAATGTTTTAACCTAAATTGATGTCCATTTTGTATATCATTTATATTAGAAAAAAAAATACTTTTGCCCCACTGCTACCATCGTGAAAGTATAATTATCCATTCCCCAACGTTTCATGAGTCTACCTACGCGAGAAATAGGAGAATTGGTGATTTTCAAATGTATAAATCTCATATAAGAAATCAAACGTTTGTTTTTAGGGTCCCAGCCCCCATAAGTGTGCTTTTTAAAAAATTCTTTTACACCGAAATTCGTCTTCAGAGGGTACTTAACAATTACCCAAAGTTTCATGCTCCTACCTACACGGAAAATTGAAAAATTAGTGATAAGTCGGTTTTTAAAATAAGAAACAATATATTTGGGCCCCTGTTAACAATTAGTGGGAAATCAAACATTCTTTTTGCATATTTTCGTCGGGAGCTTCTACTCCAAAATTTCATGCTTCTACCTATATGAGAAATAGGTGAATTAGTGATTTTCAATTTTCATATTGCTCTTGTAAGGAAATAAACGTCTTGGGGACTCCGGCCCCCAGTAGTTGGAAATTTAACATTCTCTTTTGCAAGTTATCTTTGGAAGCATGAACTCAAAAAATTTACAAAATTTCATGCTTCTAGCTATAAGGGAAATAGAAGAATGAATGATTTGCAATTTGTAAATAGCTTTTATAAGGGGAAAAATATTTTTTGGGTCCCCCTTATTTGTGGGCCCCAGTACCTCTATGAGTGGGAATTTAACGTTCTCTTTCGCCAATTATCATATTTCGCCTGCTAGCATCGTGAAAGTGTATTTCTTAATTCTCCAACCTTTGATGAGTCTACCTAATCGGGAAATAGGAGAATTGTTATTTTCAATTTATATAAAGCTCATATAAGGAAAAAATGGTTTTCGTGGCCCCAGCTTCATGAGTGGGAAATTTAATTTTCTCTTTTGCCAAATATCGTCGGAAGCATGTACTCAAAAATGTCTAAAATTTCATGCTTTTACCTACACGGGAAATAGAAGAATTATTGATTTTCAATTTGTAGATATCTTATATAAGGAAAATACATTTTTGGGGCCCTGGCCCCCATGAGTGTCTATTTCAAAATTCGTTTTTGCCAATTTATTTTGTAAGAGGGTATCCAACAACTTCCTAAAGTGTCATGCGTCTACCTACACGGGAATTTGAAGAATTAGTGATGTGGGTAAAAAAAAATTTTTGGGCCGCCAGCCCCACAAGAGTCAGATTTTTAAAAATCTTTTACGCCAACTTAGTCAGAGTGTATCCAACAACTTCCCAAACTTTCATGCTTCTACCTACACGGAATGTTGGAGAATTAGTGATGTTGAAAATAATAGTATTTTGGCTTCCGGCCCCACAAGAGTGAGATTTTTAAAATTCTTTTTCACCAATTGTCGTAGTGAGAGAGTACCCAACAACTTCCCATAGTTTCATGATTCTAACTACACGGGAAGTTGGAGAATTAGTGATGAATCAGTCAGTTAGTCAGTCAGTAAAGGCTTTCACTTATATATAATATAGATATACATTTTATACTTAGCTAATAACGACATAAAGATTATTAAAGTTAAGCTTCATGCATTGAATTTTTATTTAAATTACTTTCTTGGAATAAATTTAAGTATTGATTAAACAATTTAATTCAACATATTTTATTCAAAATCCCATATACATGTTTGTTTTCTTTTTTCTTTTGAAGACCAATTATTTTTTTAAATTTTCAAAATGATTTGGAACAAAAGACTTATTTTTTTAATAAATATTTTTGTAAAGAATAAAGTTATTTATAATTTTGTCGATTAGAATGTGAGTGTCTTCTGAAATTTTTGTGCAATTATTTTTAAAAATAAAAGTTATTTACAAAAAAATGTCACTCCTTTATATTGTAAGAGAGAGGCTTTTGCCCGTATCATACTAAAGCGATCACAGAGATTAGCCTCCTACGTTTATCACAAATCTCAGTGCAGTTTCAGCGCTGGTCGGGCATTTATATACATGGTTCTCTCCATACGGCAGCTCCAGGAAAAATGCCGAGAGCAGCAGATACCGATATGCCAAATGGACATACAAGCAGCAAGAATACGAACACGTGACTGGGGGTGTAAAGCAGAAGGTTGATCTAAATGATGCACAGTTGTAAAGGAAGGCGTTATAGGAGCGAAGGATGAAGGAGGGTACAGACAGAAAGGATAAAGGCCAAAACATTGGGAATCACAACATTTTTGTGCAAAAGCTGGGATAAAGACTGTCACTCAATGCTAGAACACGAGGAAATGCACTTTAGACCAAAGGTGAGACGAAATGATGCCCAAAAAAAATGAATTTGGTTAATGGCGTATCGTATTACGCCTGTTACTGACCACTAATCACAAGAGTTATTATAGTATTAAGTTATTAAAACTGTAATGACATTACATTGCTTACCAAGAATGCTCAAAAGAACTTAATCATAACACAACAAAATACTTCATTCATCTCTTAATATCTTAACATTATAAATGCAATTATCAATACACCAATATATAACTAATATGTGGGTCATGCTGCCACATAACATCGTAGGTACTTTGACACACACAAATAAAAAAATTTCATAAAACTCTAAAACATATATATTTTAAAGGGCTAGCTCTAAGATTTTAAAAACACCGATTTCATGTTGAACAGAATTCAAGTTATCATTTTTTCGGGTGAATTTTTTACCCCCCCCCCACTTACATATACTATATATTCAACTTCTTAAAAATGATGACCACTATATTTAACTTTTCCCCCGTCTTTTTTTTCAAAGACAATGTCAATGCTGTCAAGAGGGTTAGTAGACAGAAATAATCTTAGTAAAGTAGAAAGGGAATGAGTCAGACAAGATGGTGTGGCAGGCATGGCCGCCGCTAGAAATTTTGGCGCTCCTGAATAGTGGGTACGTGTTGGCCCCCCATGGTAAAAAAATCCGACAAAAACAGGGACTGGTTTGATACACATTGGGACGAGATATAACCTTAACTGAAGCCAACAGGAAGGCTATTAAGACTTAAAAGAGAAAGCATACACCCAAAAGGCCGCATGCCTTAAAAGCAGCAAAGTCCCATGCCTAAAAAGTCGCACGTCAATGCGACAATACCTACTGGTTTAACCTCTGCTACAACATACAGTCAGCTGCAGACGTCAGTGTATTTAGGATATGAATCTAATATATAAAGCTGAAAGTTTGTCTGTTTGTTTGTTACCAATACAAATCCACACCGTTGGACTGATGGTATTGAAATTTTGCATGGAACCCCAACTTGAAAAGGTAATAGGCTATGTTTCAACCCCAGGTGACCACCCCAGGGTCTGGGGGCCCACTATTTTGCTTTTTTTCCCCTTATATGAGCTATATAAAAATGAAGATGACTAATTCTCATATTTCGCGTGTAAGTGAAAGCATAAAACTTTGGGTATTTGTTAAGTATACTTCTACAATGGTAACATACGAAAACAAAATTTAAATTATCACTTACTGGGGTCCGGGGGCCCAAATGTAGTTTTTTTTTCTTATATTAAAAACTGCCTCATCACTAATTATCCAACTCTCCGTGCAGGTAGAAGAATGACACTTTGGTAAATTGTTGAGTAGCCTCTCGGAACGTTTTTTTTTTTGCGTTATTTTTTTCATCAATCACAAAAAGAGGGGCCCAGGGCCCTATAACTGTTTTTAAGTGCTGAAAATAGCTACTTATCAACTTTCCCGTGTATGTAGAAGCATGAAACTTTGGGAATTTGTTGAGTACACTTCCGCGATGCTAACTTGTAAAAAAATATTTAAAGTATCACCCATTAGGTGCCGGGGGTAAAAATGTATTTTTTCTTATATAAAAACTGACTCATCACTAATTCTCCGATTTCCCTGTAGGTAGAAGCATGGAACTGTGCAAAGTTGTTGAGTAGCCTATTATGACAATTATTGGCGGAAAATAATTTTAAATATCACACTCATGGGGGCCCGGGGCCCAAAGCGGTTTTTTTTTCAGTACAAATACTAAATACAATATGAAAATCACCAATTATCCTTATTTACAGCGTAGGCAGAAGCATGAAAATTTGGGAAGTTGTTGAGTACAGTTCCACAATTGTAACAAATGAATATAACATTAAAATTATCACTTTCTGTGGGCCGTGGGCTCAAATAATTTTTTTTCTTACAATAGCCTTATAAAAACTGGAATTCACTAATTCTCCTAAACAATATTTAAATTCTCACTTACTGGAGGCCGGGGGCACAAATGTAGTTTCTTATACTAAAAATTTACTCATCCCCAATCCTCCAACTTTCCGTGCAGGTAGAAGCATGAAACTTTGGTAAGTTGTTGAAAAGCCTCTACAACGATTATTGGATTTTTTAAAAATAGAATTTGCTTTCATGGGGGCCTGGGGCAAAAAAACATTTTCTTTCTTTTACTGAAAATTGCAATTTTTCTATTTTCCCGTGTAGGTAGAAACATGAAAATTTGGGAATTTGTTTAGTACACTCTTGCAATGGTAACAGGAAAAGAATATTTAAAGTATCACTCACTGCGAGCCGTGGGCCCTAATGTATTTTGTCAGATATAAAAACTTACTCATCACTAATTTTCAAATTTCCCTAGTAGTTAGAAGCAAAAAACTTTAGGGAAACTGTTGAGTACACTCCCGCGCTGGTAACAAAAAAAAATATTTAAATTGCCACTCACTGGGAGCCGGGGGCCCATTGTATTTTTGTCTTAAATAAAAAGTTAATCATCACAAATTCTCCTGAGCATGTAGACGCATGAAATTTTGGGATGGTAGCAGGCAAACGTATCACTAAATTGTAGTTTTATTATCATTATTATTATTTTACATTATATAAGGTAAATAAAAATAAAAGAAACAAAATGGATACTGTGTAAATGTATTATTTGCAAAACTTGGAAAATAAAAACTTGATGGCATATATTAAAATTCGTTAGGTCATTAAAATTACAATTTTCAATCCTTTGTAGCCCTTGGCCGCTAACGTTTAAGACATTTTAACCATTCGATTACACTCGATTTTTTAAAACAAATTCTTACTAACAAATATATTCATCATGATCCAAATTGAAATAAGCTGTTGTTTTGAACTATACATTTTTACACTCATAGGACCCCCAAACCTTTAAAAAAAATTTTTTTAAAGAAGTTTTAATAATAAAAACACCTTTTAGGGCTGGAGTCCCGTTTGCCATTTTTAACATTAGTTATATAAAATGTAATTTAAAAGTGTCTACTAAGTAAATGGATAAATAATTGACCAAATGTGGTTTAAAAAATAATAAAAAATACTAATAGGGTAAATAACTTCTGAAGTCTGTTCCAAGACGGTTTAGTTAATATATTTAGTAAATCCATCATGATCCAGATTGAAATCAAAGGGTTTTTGATTTAGTGTCTGCCGGTTTTAAACGCTAACTGAAATCTTAAATTACCGCTGCAAAGCGCGGGTAATTAGCTAGCGTTTTATATCGAATGAATTGATAATAACGTGTTACTATTTTCACGCAAAGTGTTGTGAGGCCAGTTGCTTGCTGGGGTTCTGTGTTATATAAATTTTCAAATTATTTTATATTATTACTATCTTAACTTGTCCCTAAACAATTAGATTCAATAACAAAAGTGATTTAAAATAAGTGAACGTTTCGGTTCTTTAGGACATGTTATCAATGGTGCAGAAACTTTAAAGAAATTTTTGAGTATCGATTTTATTATCTTCTTTTAATTTAATTTGAAGTCATTGACAGTGGGTCTAAAAAAAATATGACATAAGAAGGAATTCTACTTTATAGATATTAATCACACTTGAAATAGATGTAAACATGGAAAAATCCTCGATCTAAATATACACTTTCTTTTAGCAATAATTATGTTACAACTTTTTAGAGCTAAAATTTTGGCTATGTGGAGCATTAAATGGCAGTTTTTTTGGTTATTTTTTAATAAATTTATAGATGTAATGCAAACTGGGATTATTTGACACCTTTGTACTTAACTATTAACCTGTTTGCAGCTAACCCATTTGTTAATTTACAATATAAAATGTATTTCTTTAATCATATATTCAATTAATCCTTTTAAATGCCTTTGCCCTATTTCTGGTAAAACTTGCATTTCTTAACAGTAGTGAGATTTTGAGAATTTAGTCGACTTTTTCTATTTGACGTCACTTCAAGATAAACATCAAAGAGCGTGGCGAGCCGTCTTGGAAATATGCTAGACACTAAAAGCTTGAAATGGACTCTTATCAGACATTACCATTAAGGAAGTTTCTGGATCACATTTGAGTGTTTAACACTTAAAGTTTTCAGTGTTCACTGAAATTCATTTTTTTCCAGCTAAGTTGCCAATAGATTTGAGATATGTTTGTGAGTGTGTGTTAGTGTGTGCGTGTATATGGGTGTGTCAATGTGTGTTTGTTTATATATATATATATATATGAGTGTGTTTGTGTATGTGTGTGTGAGTTTGAGATTTTTTCTGTGTATGAGTCTGTGTATACGTGTGTGTTTATGTGTGTCTCTAAGGCTTTCAAAAGTGTATAAGCTATGTATCTGTATAGATCGTATTGACTGATGAAGTATATGTATTCATGAGGGGCATAACTCAACACATCTAACTGAGCATTGTCTCAGGCTCGGGCAAAACCATGTTTTAATATTTAAATGTAAAACATCAAAGCATCTGTCTTTTCAAAGTTATTCAACAACAAATGCATCGGTTTGTTTTTTCATTTCTGTATTCATCCATCCTCTTCATACACCCATCTTTCACAGCCGTCTATCAGTCTATATTTATATTTCTTAATGTTATAACTATCGCGATTCGGTAAGAGAAAAATCAAATGCTTCTGCTGTAAACGCAAAATTAAAGCCGACTCCCAGAAATAGATCGTTTCAAGTATTCCACTTGTTGAAATACAATCTAGGAACTGAATTACACAATCTTTTTCTGATCTTGACTTAGATCCAAATGGAAACAAAATACAAGTAGATCCATCGTACAAAAGCTCCTTAAGTTTTACAAGAATGTATTTCATGTTCATTGCACAGGAAAAAACTTAATGTAGCATCAACAATAACAAATAGACACATTAAAAAATAGAGCAGGTTATTACTATACTAGACAAAATACATGTATAACAATATTTACATGAAATCTTATCTGTTTTATTATCACTTTAAAATTCTAATTATTTAAATTATACATAAGTGCCTTTCACCTATTAGTCCCTGATTGGTTTTCTAAAGAGGTTTTCTGGTCTTAGCCCCCCGCTCAATCAACAGTTTTTTTCCAATTTATAATATATATAGAAGGCTTGCATTTTTCAGGCTAATTCCTTAAACTTTACTTACTTTATAACATTTTTAAACCGATTTGTACTGTCTCTATAAATATTATAAAATTAAACATAGCAAACATGTCCATGAAAAATATTTATTCGAATTTAACATATTAAGTAGATTAGGAATTTTAAAAGGATAAAATAATTGTTAATAGATATGTGACTAATTACTTAAGCCTAATCAACTTTTTGATAATAATTATTATTATGTATTTTTTTATGACCCTGATAGATCATATTTATTAACGAGCAAAATACCCTGCTATGCTACGGGGTAGGCACAATAAGAATAACTTTATTTCGTTTTGGGTCTCAAATTCTCCTTAAAAATAAATGTAAACGCATCCGGAAATTAGGGTGGTGATAAATCAAACCCCTTCTTAAAAGAAACATCGATATGTGCTTCGAGAAAAATAAACAATATTATTAATTTAAATATTACTCATCAATTTTGGTACTTCTGCTTTAATATAGCATCATTATTATCCGTGAATATACAGCCCATGTAGGTCCCTGGCTTGCTCCAACACATTCTTCCAGCTACAGCCCATGTAATGCCCTGGCTTGCTCAACCACATCCTTCCATTCAGATCGATTGATGTCTTTCTTTCATCATGCTCGAACCCCTTTAATAACGCATGCTATATACTCTATCAGTATAACAAACGTGGTTAAAAGTTACAAAAATCTAACGGGCAAGGCTCTTTATTTCACGTGAATCAAAACATAAGAACAATATCTTTGCACATGATTTCTTTGGTTCTTAGAAATAGCTCACTAAACACCCATTTCATTTAAGGTCTAAGCATGAAATTAGTTCAAGAGAAATAGGATAGTTTTTGCCAGATTATATTTGTGAATATTGTGGCTTGGGGAGAGTGAAAATGTGGTTGATTTGTTTTAAGAGGACATGTTCCTTTCACTTGAATAAAAACATAATAAAAATGCTGCTTTTTAAGAAAATGGTAAGAAATTGATCTCGTTATAATTTTTATGTAAATCCTTATATCTTATTATAATTCACTATATATCAATCTTTATTCCCGTTGTATACTATTCATGTCAAAAACTCAAAACAACTTGGCACAAAATGAGTTGTTGTCAGTGTGTTTTTTTAACATAATACACACTTTCTTATGCTAGATCCTATTTATAGGTCGTAATACCCGTTATATTTCTTTACACTTGATATATTTACATCTTAAAGAACAGTTTTTACCCTAAGCGTATGTCATGCAACCGCATTGCTCAAGAAATGTACCCAATGTTTTAAAATGGATGCTTCATCATTTGTTAGGTCATAGAGTAAAATACATGTTTAAGATTTCTTTTTCATGGGAAAAGCTCTCCAAAACATATTATTTCTATTTCTAGGCTAAGAATGGCCTTAGACAAATGAATAAAAAAAATTATGCGCAGAATATTAATTATGTGAATATTGATGGTAAATTAAGGTATGTATAATGTGTTTTAAGAAACACCTTAAGTCGCACGGTTTCAACTGAAAATGTAACTTTAGTTGTACAAAAAGTATTTTCTATTTGGTGGCTGGACACTTCGACCCCGGACAATTCGACCTCGAACAGTTCGACCCTGGCAGTTCTACCACAGGACGTTTCGACCCTAGGTCGTTTCAACTCCGGTCGGTTTCGTCCACGGACGGTTCGAAGCCGGTCGATTCGACCCCGGGCAATTTGATCCTGGACAGTTCCATCACGGGACTTTTCGACCCTAGGGAGTTTCGACCCCGGACGTTTCGACCTTTTCATTTAAAAACTGAGATTTTTTTCATTTATTATGTTTTGTTTTATTACTATTATTATTTTTTAATTAATTTTTGGTATATTATGAATTATAAATTAATAACAGAATTTCAACTCCTAACCCAAACACACTAAATTAAATTTGGTTTTAAAGATGTATATATTTACGTTTCTCAAAGATTTTCACTGTGATAATAAAAATAAAATTATTATTTTTTTTTTAATATGTCGAAAGCTGAACAATGCACCTCGAAGGTGTTTGAACCATTACAAACGCTCGCCTTTCAATTTACTTTTTGTGTTCCTTAACACGTGAAGACCTCACTAGCAGAAATACTGATTTTAATAAGACTTACAAAGTCGTCAGTATTTTTAAACCCGACGAAGGTTATGGGAAATGTAAATAAAGTGAGGTGGGGGTTAAGCGAGAATGTATGCACCTTTAGAAAGGACGGTATGATCACATTGTCTTTTTATTTCCTGATTACATCGGATTGGGATTGAGGTGGTTTTTAATCCCGCAATTATCACAATCGTGAATGTACGATGAATTTTGACTGGCTATAAGTGTATGTACATTTTTCAAATCATCGTAAATTAAACATTACAAATAACTATTTCAAACTGAATTTAATTTTTAATGCATAATAATTTTTTTTTAACAATTTTTTTATCCCATAACTTCTTTTTTTCGAGGTCGTAGGGGATTCTAATGTTTCCATTATAACATTCCCGGGCTTAATACACACTGGCAGCGCCCATCCCTCTCCAGGTCAGCGGAGGACTTTCTTAGCGTTAGTCATTACTCAAAAAATTTGTAGTTGCTTTTCGTGGGCTCGATTTTACGCCCCTCAGCTTGTGAGGCGAGTGCAATACTGACTTTGCTACCCAGCCGCTGAGTTATTTTTATACCAAAAATTAAATTTTAAAAAGTATATATACAAAAAATAATAATAAATTTCTACGGTGTAGATAGAAAGGGGTCGAACTGTCCGGGATTGGAATCACCCGGGGTTGCATTGACTGGGGTTGAACCGTCCGTGTTCGAACCGACCTAGGTCGAAACGTCCTGTGGTCAAAACGTCCTGTGGACGAAACGTCCCGTGGTCAAACTGGCAGAGTCGAACATTCCGGGGTTGAAGAGTCCGTAATTCTTTCATTTTTTTTTTAATTTTTTTTTTGGCATTTAATGTTGTTATTTTCCTGCATAAAGTTCACTGATTTATCATAAAATCATACCAGCTTGCAATATAATTTTTCACATAATATAATAAAGAAAACAATTATGAGACTTAAAATCAAAGAAATATGAGTGGTTTAAGAAGATAAATACTGGTTGTCATGCTAGAGGCGCAGCATTAGCAGACATAGAAATAACCAAATCACACACACACAAGCACATAGCCCCCCCCCCACACACACACAAACTTGCTCTAATAGACAACACTACAGATTTAACCAAAGCACGCACCACAATATTGCATTATTCTAGCAATAAGTCTTTTTAGCGCATTTTCGAGAAGTCGAATGCGCTATTGCACCCGTTTTGTCCGTCCGTCCGTCCGTCTGTCATCACTGTAGATCTCAGCATCCATAAGTCCTAGACCCATGATATATACATGTTTTTTGTATGTCCTGACCTGCCATTTGTGCAT
This sequence comes from Radix auricularia, assembly GCA_002072015.1. Classification (NCBI taxonomy): domain Eukaryota; kingdom Metazoa; phylum Mollusca; class Gastropoda; family Lymnaeidae; genus Radix; species Radix auricularia. Next base: position 287,372 of record MUZC01004736.1, on the reverse strand, counting down.
CAACACTCAGTTACTCGATCCGTTAAAAAAACCCGTTAAAACTACCAAAAAACATTGCGAATCGAGAGATAACACTGGCGCAGACAACGGCCGCCATTGCCGGAAGTCTTAGTATTATCAAAAGTATTAGTTTTTTTTTTGTTGACGTCATTAGATTATGTGTAAAAGTTTAGAGAGTTTCACGTCATCATTTGTGGTGACTTCAATCAAGATCTTAGCGGCCAGGGGCAGAAATTGAAAACTTTTTCGAAACAAGCTTCAACATTCAACTACTTTCAACAAGATTTGCAACCACGATCTATCAAACAACAATTGACGGAGTATTTGGGCGATTAGCTGATTACAATTTAGAATGTTTCATTTATGAGTCCTATTTCAGTGACCACAAACCACTTGTAGTTAGATTAAAGAGAAAATTAAAAAAATTTAAATGTAAAGAAATGACTTTTAAATAAAAAAAATTTCAGGTATATGCATTACACAAGAAAATTCATAAAACTATGTCTAAAATCTAAACACAATTACTGATAACTACATAATGCTGATATCTAACATAAGTACTGATACATAATACGAAAATGCGCTAACACGTCCTGAGTTCCAAAACGGAACAGGCTTAATATGATTTTTTAACTTAAGCTTTTTCATTCATATACCAATTAATCCAAAACATCGTTTTATTTACAGTTTATGCATGACCTTTATTTAGGACAAATTAGATTTATTTTTATTTAGCTATTCAATAATTATGTGATTGGGATGCGCAAGGTTGGTGAGATTTTTTAATATTGTCTATTTATTTAAAAAACACACGTTGAATCGCAAGGTTTGGGCTTAAAATTTTACACTGTTTGTTTTATTAATCTTTTCTAAAAGGATATTATCAGTGGCTAAGAAATATTGCCACACAGGGCTCGGCACTATTATAAACTCATGACCCAAGAAACGAAAAGCACCCTTGAAATAGTTCACAAAGATTCCCCTCTTTATAAAAATTACATTTTCGCTAATTACCCCCACTCTTACAACTGTGTATAAACGCTTATACGCTTACCATTTTATTATTAAATTCCCTGAGCGTTTATTTCAAAACGAATTTCCTTAATGTCAGTTTATAATGAAATCGATCCAAAATACTTACTTGTATTAAGTGAGCACTTTAGAGAAAAAATAAATCTTCCTCCTAAAAAATATATGCAATTGTTTTTATGATAAATCCCTTGTTAAATGCTTCAAAAGCGGTTCCGTGTTAATTTTTCTATTATGAAATTTCATTTTCCGTAATTTTGACTTGTTATTACCCCATATAAAATTACCTCCATCCGATTATATACGTAGATGTATAAAAGCTTTTATTAAAATGTAAAATTGATATTTCCTCTACAATTAAATAATTTCTTCATATTTATTTATATAGTTATTTAACAGTGACTAAGAGAAATTAGTTCGACCCATCTTCGTGTGATTTTATTAATGCCAAATACAATATAAATTTTAAAAATGTTCCATTTTCTTTAAAAATAAATATGCGCCATTTAGCCTCAATCTTACCCAATTACCTAATATGACTATACATAATGTAATTTCAAAAGCGACTATAAGTTCTTTCCACAGTTTATTTTCCATTGTGGCAATATGCAAGTAATCGTCCAACTAATGCGCAAGGGCTCATCTCTTCTAAAATGAAACATAAAGTAAAACCATTTATGAAAAAATGATTGGAGATTGATCTTCTGATTTACAGTTTTTAAGTCACATTCAATGACTTCCCGTTATCTTTTATTTAAGCACCCACGAAAAACGTAGCGAAAGAAACTTGTGTTCATAAAATTAACGGAATTTTTCATAATCAAGTGCATAATTTTAACTATACATAAACCATTACGTGGTAACGTCTTTTCAATATTTATATTCACTTTTAGCAATATATAAAAAAAAATAGTTATTTCACAACTAAAACAAACACACGGTCAAACGTACACACATATGAATCCTCTCGCACACATGATTATTTACACACACGTATTATAATCAACATACAAAGTAACATACAATAAATTAATATAGTAAAAGCTTCATGCTGCCACATCGTGTTTTTACGACGCGCAAAACCAAACGCTCTGTTAATCTCAAAACAAAAATCATAATGATTTTACATCTATAATTTAATTTTTTTTTTTAAGTTATCAAGGGTTACGGGAAATTGCGGCTTTACACACACTAACTGACAGACGCAAATGCGTCTTAGCGCATTATATCATAGACGAGCAAAATACCCATGTTACACTAAGGGGTAGGAACAAAAAGAATAACTTTATTTAGTTTTGGGTCTCAAATTCTCCTTAAAATTGAATGTAAACGCATTTGGAAATTAAGGTAATGATAAATCAAACCCCTTCTTAATAAAAACATGTGTGTCCAGAAAACTAAAATATTATTTTATTTAAGTATTACCCATCAATTTTGGTATTTCTGCTTTGATATATAGCATCATCAATATAATCCGTATCTCTACACCCCATGTAGGGCCCTGGCTTGCTCTAACACATCCGTCCAGATACAGCCTATGTAGGGCGCCAGCCTGCTCAACCACATCCTTATATTCAGATCGACTGATGGCTTTTTTCACTATGCTCGAACCCCTTTAATAACGCATGCCATTTATTCTACGTAAATAACAAATGTCGTTAAAAGTTACAAAAATCTAACGGGCAAGGCTCTTTATTTCACGTAAATCAAAACATGAAAATAATATCTTTCCACATGATTCCTTTAGTTCTTAGAAAAAGCTCGCTAAACGCCCATTTCATTTAGTCTAAGCATGAAATTCGTTCAAGACGAATAGGATACTTTTAGCCATTTTAAGAAAATGGTGAGAAATTGATCTCCTTATAATATTTATGTAAATCCTTATATATTACCGCACATTATGTCTAATAGTAACAATTCACTTTATATCAATCTTTATTTCCGTTCTATACTATTCAACTAATAAACTCAAAACAGCTTGGCACAAAATGAGTTGTTGTCAGTGTGTTTTTTCGACATAACACGCACTTTCTTATGCTAGATCCTATTTATAAGTCATATTACCCGTGATTTTTCTTTACACTTGATATATTTTGACCTTAAATAACAGTTTTTGTCCGAAGCGTATGTCATGCAACCGCATCGTTCGAGAAATGTACCCAATTTCTTTAAAATGGATGTTTCTTCATTTGTTAGGTCTTAGAGTTAGATACATGTTTTAAGATTACCTTTTTTAACGGGAAAAGCTCTCCAAAACATTACTTCTAGGCTAAGCATAACCTCAGTCAAATGAATAGGATTTTTTGTGCGCCAGATATTAATTACGGGAATATTGATGCTAAATTAAGTTAATTAAGTATGAGTTAATTTGTTTTAAAGTAACACCTTAAATTTCAAGGTTTGAGCTGAAAATGTACCCTGCTGGTTTACTTTAGTTGTGCAAAAAGTATTTTCTATTTGGTGGTTTGACACTTCGACCATGGACGATTCGACCCCAGACAGTTTGACCCTGGCAGTTCGACCACAGGACGTTTTTTTCCCCAGGTCGTTTCGACTCCGGTCGGTTCGATCATGGAAGGTTCGACCCGGTCGATTCGACCCCGGGGCGATTAGATACCGGACAATTCCACCAAGGGACTTTTCGACCCTTGGGCGTTTCGACCCTGGATGTTTCGAACCCTTTTTTTTCTACACCTTAGAAATTTATTATTATTTTTGTTTGTATATATACTTTTTAAATTACTGATTGTCATGTTAGAGGCGCAACATTAGCAGACATAGAAATAACCAAATCATACACACATACGCACATAGCCCCTTCCCCCGCCCACAAACACACACACACAAACTTGCACCAATAGACAACTCTCCAGTTTTAACCAAAGCACGTAACATAATATTTCATTTTTCTAGCATGAGTCTTTTTTAACGTAAGCTTTTTCATTCATCAACAAAGTAATCCACAATATCAATTCCTTTACAGTTTATGCATGACGTTTATTTAGGACAAATTATATTTATTTATATTGAGCTGTTTAATACTCATGTGATTGTGATGTGTAGGGTTGGGGATGTTTTTTTAATATTGTCTTTTTTACAAAAAAAAAAAAACACACGTTGACTTGCAAGGTTTGGGCTTAAAATTTTACACTGATGGTTTTCTTAATCTTTGCAAAAAGGATATTATCAGTGGCTAAGAAATGGTGCCATTCAGGGTTCGGCAATTTTATAATCTCATGACTCAAGAAATGAAAAGCACCTTTCAAATAGTTCACAGTGTTGCCCCTCCTTATAAAAATTACAATTCCGCTATTTAACCCCACTCTTACAAATGTGTATATACGGTAATACACGTACCATTTTATTATTTATAATCCCTGAGCGACTACTTTCAATACGAATTTCCTTAATGTCAGTTTATAATGAAATCAACCCAAAACACTTAATTGTATTAAGTAAGCACCTAAGAGAAATACATCTTCCTCCTAACAAATATTTGCAATTGTTTTTATGGTAAATCATTAGATAAATGCTTCAAAAGCAGTTCAGTGTTATGTTTTATATTAAGAAATTTCATTTTCTGCAATTTTGACTTGTTATAAGCTCGTATAAAATTTACCTCCATCCGATTATATACATAGATGTATAAAAGCTTATATTAAAATGTAAAATTGTTATTTCGTCTGCAATTAAATAATTTATTCACATTTATTTCTATACTTATTTAACAATGGCTAAGAGAAATTAGTTCGACCCATCTTCGTGTGATTTTATTATTGTAAAATACAATTTAAATTTTTACAAAGGTTCCATTTTCTTTAAAAAAACATGTTCGCTAATTAGCCTCAATCTTACGCAATTACATATTATAACTATTAAAAAAATGCAATTTCAATAGCGAATATGCGTTCTTTTCACTGTTTATTTTCCATTGTGACAATTCATGCGAGTAATCGTCCAACTAATGCTCAAGGGCTCATTTCTTCTAAAATGAAACAAAAAGTAATCTCTGAAAAAATTATTTGAGATTGATCTTCTCATTAACAGGTTTATAAGTCACATTCTATAACTTCTCGTTATCTATTATTCAAGCACCAAGGAAGAACGAATCGGTAGAAACTTTTGTTCATAAAATTAACGGAATTTTTCATAATCCAGTGCATAATATTTGCAATTGTTTTTTATGATAAATCACTCGTTGAATACTTCATAAGTGGTTCCGTGTTAATTTTTCTTTAAGAAATTTTCATTCTCTGTAATTTTGACTTGTTATAAGCCAGTATAAAATTTGCCTCCATCCGATTATATACATAGATTATAAAAGCTTAAATTAAAATGTAAAATTGATATTTCGTCTACAATTAAATAACTTCTTTACATTTATTTCTATAGCTATTTAACAGTGACTAAGGGAAATTCGTTCGAACCATTTTCGTATGATTTTATTATTGTAAAATACAATTAAAATGTTTAGAAAGGTTCCATTTCTTTTACAAATAAAAATGCACCAATCTTACCCAATTACATATTATAACTATAAATAATGCAATTTCAACAGCGACTATAAGTTCTTTTCACAGTTTATTTTCCATTGTGGCAATTCATGCGTGTAATTATCCAACTAATATGCGCAATGGCTCATTTCTTCTAAAATCAAACATAAAGTAAAAACCATCTCTGAAAAAATCATTGGAGATTGTTCTTCTAATTAACATTTTTTTAAGTCACATTCAATGACTTCCCGTTATCTTTTCTTCAAGCGCCCATGCAGATCGCATCGGCAGAAACTTGTGTTCATAAAATTAACGGAATTTTTCATAATCCAGTGCATAATTTTAACTATACATAAAAGAATACGTGGTAACGTCTTTTCAATATTTAATTTCACTTTTAGCAATCTATCAAATAAATCGTTATTTCACAACTAATACAAACACACAGTCACACGCACACACAGACGCACATACACATAAACACACTCGCACACAGGCATAGTCACACACTCGGATTATAATCAAGATAAAAAGTAACATCAAATAAATAAATATAATAAAAGCTTCATGGAGCCACTTAATTTTTTTTTTACGGCGCGCAAAACCACACCCTCTGTTAATCTCAAACCCAAAATCATTATGATTTTGAGTCTATATTTTCAATTTAAAAAAAAAGTTAGCAGGAGTTGCGTGGTATAGGGGCTTCATACACACACACACACAAACACACTGACGGACGCGCTTAGGCGCATTATATAATAGACGAGCAAAATACCCGTGCTATGCTACGGGGTAGGCACAATAAGAGTAACTTTATTTAGTTTTAAGTCTCAAATTCTCCTTAAAAATTAATATAAACGGATCTGAAAATAAAAGTTGTGATAAATCAAACCATTCTTAATAAAAACAAAGATTAGTGTGTCGAGAAAAATAAACATTATATTATTTGTTTAAATATTACCCATCAATTCTGGTATTTCTGCTTTAATATAGCAAAATCATTATCATCCGTGGCTCTAAAGCACTTTAGGGCCCTGACCTGCTCAATCACATCCTTCCATTCAGATCGATTGATGGCTTTCTTTCACCAAGCTCGAATCCCTTAAATAACGCATGATATATTCTCTACCAGAATAACAAATTTCGTTAACAGTTACAAAAAGATAACGGGCAAAGTTCACCTTCTTTTCACGTGAATCAAAACATGAAAACAATATCTTTCCACAGGATTTCTATGGTTCCTAGAAATAGCTCGCTAAACACACATTTCATTTATAGCCTAAGCATGAAATTAGTTCAAGACGAATAGGATATTTTTAGCCAGATAATATTTGTGAATATTGTGGCTTGGGGAGAGTAGAAAATATGGTCTACTTGTGTTAAAGGCACATGTTCCTTTAACGTGAATAAAAACATAAGAACAATGCTGCTTTTTAAGAAAATGGTGAGAAATTGATCTTCTTTTGAATTTTATGTCAATCATTATATATTTCCGCACATTTTTTCTAATCGTAACAATTCACTTTATATCAATCTTTTTTCCCGTTGTAAACTATTCATCTAATAAATTCAAAACAGCTTGGCACAAAATGAATTGTTGTCAGTGTGTTTTTCGACATAACACGCACTTCCTTATGCTAGATCCTATGTATAAGTCGTAAGAGCCGTGATATTTCTGTACACTTTATATATTTACACCTTAAAGAACAGTTTTTTTCCGAAGCGTATGTCATGCAACCGCATTGTTCGAGAAATGTACCCAATTTTTTTAATGGATTTTTCATCATTCATTAAGTCTTAGAGTAAAATACATGTGTTAAGATTACTTTTTTCATTAGAAAAGCACTCCAAAACATTATTTCTATTTCTAGGCTAAGCATGCCCTTAGTCAAATAATTAGGATTTTTTTTTTTGCGCCAGATTCTTTACTTTATTTATGCAAATAGTATTTTCTATTTGGTGGTTGGACACTTCGACCCCGGACGATTCAATCCTGGACGGTTCGACCCTGGCAGTTTGACAACAGGACGTTTTGTCCCCGGTCGTTTCGACTCCGGTCGGTTCGACCATGGTTGGTTCGACGTCGGGGTGATTCGATCCCGGACAATTCCGCCAAGGGACTTTTCGACCCCGAACGTTTCAACCCCTTCCTGTCTACACCGTAGAAAATTATTATAATTTTTGTTTGTATATGTAATTTTAAAAATACTGGTTGTTTATATTAGAGGCGCAACATTCGCAGACATAGAAATAACCAAATCACACACTGATACGCACATAGCCCCTCCCCCCTACACACACACAAACTTGCACCAATAGAAAACTCTACAGTTTTAACGATAACACGTACCATAATTTGCATTATTCTAGCAATAAGTCTCTTTTATGTAAGCTTTTTCATTCATCTACCAATTAATCCACAACATCCATTCCTTTACAGTTTATGCATGACCTTTATTTAGGACAAATTAGATTAATTTTTATTGAGCTGTTTAATACTTATGTGATTGGGATGCATAGGGTTGGGGTGATGTTTTAATATTGTCTATTTGTTTAAAAAAACACGTTGAATCGCAAAGTTTGGGTTTAA
>MUZC01004736.1:220529-277495 GCA_002072015.1 Radix auricularia | reverse complement strand
TATATATATATTTATTAATTATAAAAATCATTAGTTCCTAAGGACCAAAGACCATCTCAGTAATAAGTGATACCATATCTGATGAAACACTTTGTCGGTGACAATCCATTGTTTGTATTTTGAAAGCTGTAATATTTATTGATATGTTTGCTATAAACTATCCTAACGTTGTCTTTTTGTATTAAGCTGAAAAAATACAAGTTAATTTCAGAAAAGAGTTAAATTCCAAGCAATCTGTAATTTCAAGTTTATCTTTTTCAGGTCTAACCTGGGTGCTGGGACATTGCTTCCTGGTCTTGATTTTATAAATCTAACTCTAGCTCTTTACCCCAAAAATGTGGATTTATTTTTATTTTCCAAATAATCTGAGAATTCGGTCCTCTGAATCAATAAGTACTTTGATTTGCATTGAAAAGAAATTCACTAAAAATATTTAAATATGTATCCGGCATCCTTCCGTCTCGTGAGGCGATGGTGCATCACCGTTGGGTTCGGTTGTATTTTCTCGAGTGGCTGTGCAGTCCTATCCTTGAGTGACAGTCTTTGCCACAGTTTTTACACACGAGTTCTGGGCTTCCAAATGTTTTGCCCTTTCTCCTAGCTTTTCTGTCTGCAGCCTCCTACATTCTTCGCTCCTCGGCTTCTATGACGCCCTCTTTGACAACTTTGCGCCACGTAGATCGGTCTTCTGCCTTACACTCCCAATCACTTGTATGTATTGTGGCTGCTTTCATGTCCCTTTGACAGACATCTTTAAATCGCAAGCGTGGGCGACCTCTTTTCCTTTTTCCTGAACCAAGTTCACCATATAGGAGGTCCTTCGGGATGCGGCCGGGGCTCATTCTTTTGACATGTCCTAGCCACCTCAGGCGTCTTTCACTAAGAATTCAGAACATGCTTTGGGTATTGGCACGCATTTGGACCTCACTATTAGGCACTTAGTCTTTCCATTTAATACCAAGGATGCGATGCAGGCATCTCAAATGGAAGCTGCTAAGCTTACGCTCTTGTGATGTATAAGTGGTCCATGTCTCGCTCCCATATAGTAGTGTACTGATGACTCAGGCTCGATAGACGGACGCACAGTTTGGTTTTCTCCGTTAGCTTGGTGTTTTGCCCGACCCGCTTATTTAGTTTAGCCATTGTTGCGGCTGCCTTGCCAATTCTGCTGTTTATTTCTTCTTCAATGGACAGTGTATTGGAGATCTTGGATCCCAAGTAGGTGAAGCTGTCCACAACCTCCAAGTTTTCATTATCGATATTTATGGCAGAAGGAGGTCTAGTGTCTTGGGCCTTGATGTTTGTCTTTTTCAAGCTGATTTGCATACCAAATTCTTTGCAGGCATAGGAGAAGCTTGACACGAGTTGTTGCAAACCAGATTATGTATGTGCTGTTAGTGCCACATCATCCGCAAATAGTAGCTCTCGAATCAGGACATCCGTCGTTTTGGTCTTGGCTCGGAGGCGTGCAGTGTTGAAAAGTCCTTCATCAGCTCTGGTATGTAACCATATTCCCTCACTGCTATCCTTGAATGCGTATCGAAGAAGTACAGAGAAGAATATGGGGAAGAGTGTTGGTGCGAGTACACAACCTTGTTTAACTCCGCTGCTGACAGGGAAGGCAATGTATAGTGGCATCTACTGCTCTCTGCATTTTTCCTGGAGCCGTTCTATGGAGAGCACCATGTGTATTAAGGTAGACCGACCGGACCGGACACCGCACTGAGATTCTGGATAGACGCGGGATGCTAGGCTCTGTAAACATGTAATTTTCATTTGTTAATTCAAATGGTGTTGTGGATCCAAATAAATAGAATTCTTACTGAATTTCAAAATCTTAATTTGATGCAAAAAAAAATAATAATTAAGGCTTAGCTAAGTAAATAGGTTATTTTAAATGTGTCTCCATATAATTGTGCTAATTTTAAGATGGATATTAAACTTCACTTAGATTAAAAGTTGTTTTTCAGCTTCACGTGTAAGGAATTTGCATTTAATTATTTAGCTGATTTCTTACAAACACAAATTTCAAAACGAAAAATGTAAATCTCTTTTTTTTCTCTCATCATCATCATCTCTCTCTCTCTCTCTCTCTCTCTCTCTCTCTCTCTCTCGTTGTTCTCTATTTAAGTTTATATAAATATATATTAATCTCTCGAAGTTTAACGGATCTAAATGATTACCAAACAAGGTTAATGCAGGAGATCCACAAGGAACTGTCTTAAATCTCCTGCTTTTATTAATCTATATAAATGATTTACCTAACAGAATCTTGCCAAGTAAAAAAATTAGGTTTTTTATTGATGATGTGTAATTTACACAAAAATAGATATCAGCAAAAGATTGCAAAATCGTACAAGAAGACCTAGATTAATTATAATACAATTTAAAACTAAAATGGAGGTTTTTTTTTTTTTTTTTTTTTTGTTCCTGAAAATTAGCGTAACAAAAAGTATAAACAAAAAATAACAACAAATACGTCTAAACAATTCATTCATGTAAAACAGCTAATGCAAACTAAATATGCAAAATAATTATGAGTAATAATGAAAGAGAAATTATCATTGAATTATAATGGCAATAAAGTTATTAAAAATTCAAACAAAAGCTAAGGCTTTATAACACAAATATTTAACTAATGTGATGAGATTTTAAACTAAAATTCTGACTCACTTTTGTGAGACCTTTACCTGAGTATACATTGTCTGAGGAGTCCCATCCACAAAAGAAAACATTGATAAACTAGAAAAAAATAATAAAGGCACTGCCAGATTCATTACTGGATAATATTCAGCAATAGACAAGATCATCAACTGTAGTTAAATCATTTAAACTTGCAACACAGTGGAGATAATAAGTATAGTAGGCAAATAAATATATCTTATAAAAAGGCAGGAAAAGCACAAATATTAGAAAAGCGTAGGACGCAATAATCTTCTGTATAGAAGGAGCGTCTGTAACAAATAAGATAAGATATGATAAATCTTAGAAATACAACTAAAAGATAACAATTTTATTATTTTAGAAATATCTCTCTGGCTTATTACAAATTTACGTTTTTATTTGTATGTAAAACTTAAACTAGGTTGAATGTCTAAGATTAATATATCGATATTGCAAAATTTGAAATTTTGCGAGATAACCAATAAACCCACATGTTGCGTTCATGAAAAATGATACTATTTAATTTGATGTTATTGAGATACTAGCAACAAAACCCGTCCAAAGCACGGGCCATTCGTTGACGCTGTGTGTGTGTTTTTCCCGTTAAGGGGCGACGTCGTTCTATGACCTGTTGCGACACAGTTCTCGATGTCTTGCCTTCCTACGGCGCGTAGTTTCTTGATTCTTCAATATAAACGACGGAACGCTGTCGTTTCGGTGGCTTGTCTAAGAGTACAAGTAGCGATTAGCAAGAGTGACATACTTCAAGATGGGAAAACCATACCTAATGATGACGAAAGTATCGAGAAAAGGAGACAACTGCCTGTTATTATATAGGATAAGGATATTGACAAAGAATAAATGTTTTAGACAGAATAGCTTAAAAGACCCTTCTGAAATGTTTAGCAAAACTTTGAGTTTCATAGGATGTTTTTTTTTTCTTAAATGTTAAAATATAAATATCTTTGTCTTTCCTGAAGTAGGTTCATAAATATTGGTTATAGTGACGGGAATCCTGCAGCATGTATTGAATTGTCTGATACATTTCTGATACATTTCGATATTCGTTCCTAATGTGTAGTACACATTTTGATAGCATTCTGGAAAAACAAAACAGACGAAACAGCAACATCACTTTGCCCTATATAAGAGAAATTATTTTGAGTAACATTTATAAATCACTTTTAAAGAAATAATTTCATTTTGAAAATATTTTATTTTTGAATATGGTTTTTGTTTCGTATACACTCTTAGACTGAGACTTTTCTATCGATAAATAGGTTGTAAGATTGCGGACTATCTTTAATTTTATTTTTATTTTTTAATATTGTTTTAGTTGTTGTTCTTTTAGCTTGTATAAAAACCTAGGACTGATGCACCTCGATCGTTACTGTAATATGAAATAGAGAAAATTGGTAATATTTTGGGGAACTTTTTTGTTAATTAGGCCTAATTGTTTTTAAAAATGAAACATATTTGAGACGTTCCGATTCAAAGTGTAGCTAAAAAAACACATTTCCGTTACTAGACTTTATAAGTGGGGAGTGGACGTGAGATGCATATTTTAAATTTAAAAGAAAAGGTAATTCAAATTTTCCAACACACATAATCCTTAACGGATATAATTATTTCATTATTTTTCAGTTTATAATTATCATTGATAATTTTCATCATTATTTCATTGAGTTGCAAAAGAACAACGTTTTAAAAAATATTTTAAACCAGTATTAAGTTACTCTTATTTATAGAAAAACCTATTTCCTGATCAGTTTAAGTTTATTGAAGTAATTATTAAGCATAATGTATTTGAAGAGGAAGACAAATGGGGTTATAACTTAACAGCCCAAACCAGATAGCACAGCTTTAGAATTCATTTTTAGTACATTTAACGCTGTGACTTTTTGTCTAAAATATTCAGCCTAAAATATTCAGAGTATCCTTTCAGAGTTAAATAATACTTAGATTTAATATCTCAAAAGGGCACCCGACAAATTCTTTAGGTCATGTGACAAAGTTGGCGATGGGCATGGGTTTAGAGCAAGCCTGTCTCCATTTAAACATTAAAATATCAACAAAATAAAAAAGAAACAGCAGCACACATAGCTATTAACGATTTGTATTGTCTCAAGTCTGTTACATTGTATGTTAAACATTCAAATATATATATATATCTTAATTCACATGTAAGTCACTCTAAAACATGTGATCTTCAGCAAATGATGAGTGTTATACCTATGTATATTACAAACAATATTGTTGTTTTCTATTCCCTACAATTAAATATATATATATATTTATTTTGTTACTTTTTTTTTTGGTGAACAATCTGATTTGAGAGTATAATTTCACACTAACCAGATATCCTGCAATGTTACAAGACTGGTTGGTGTATACACATTCATAATTGTCAACAAGATCCTTCTCTTTGCGCATAAGATTACCTCAATACACTTGAACAAGAAGTCACATAACTTAACTTATTGGGTTGAAATCTAATCTAAGGTGATCGGACATTTTGACCACAGAACTTTCGACCCCGGTCGGTTCGACCGCGGATGGTTCGAGCCCGGACGTTTCGACCCCGGAGAGTTCGACCCCAGGATGGTTCGACCCCAGGGTATGTCGACCCCGGACGATTCGACCCTTTCGTTTCGACACATTGAAATGTTTTTTAATGTGTTTTTGGTTATTTCATTACAATTATTATTTTAAATAATTTTTGGTACATTAAAATAAGAAGGTAAAAACAGAATCGAAACTCCTATCCGCCTATCACTAAACACACTGAAAAAGGACATATTTTTTCATTGGTTTTAAAAGTGCATATATTTAAGTCGTTCAATGATTTTAAGGGTGATAAAAAAAATAAATGAAAGTTGTTTTTTCTTCTGTAGTTAAAAAAAAAGATTTCGATATTCTAAACAACGCACTTAGCAGACGCTGGAATCCTTACAAACGCGCGCCTTTCCATTAACTTCTTGTGTTCCTTAACACGGGATGACCTCCCTTGGAGAAATGCAGATTTTAATAAGACGTACAAAATATAAGTATTTAAAATTTTTAAAAATTCAAAAGTTGATACCGCCGACTAGCAGACAATAACATTCAAGATGTCACATTTGTGTGACCTGACTGAACATAAAGCATTTGTTATATACATTTTTTTCCGGGGCTTACATAATGACATGTTACAAGGGCTAGTAGACTCAGTGACAGCCACAGCACGCCGTGTGCTAACGAGGGTTATGGGGAAGGTAAATAAAGCGAGTGGGGGCCGCGAGAATGTAAGCACATTCAGAAAGGACTATCTGACCACATTGCCATTTTATTACCCGATTACATGGAAGCGGGGTTTGGGTGGAGTTAGATAGGTTTGGAATGACCTGAGGAGAATGGCGCATTTATCACAATCATGACTGTACGCTGAATGTTGACTGGTTATACTTGCATATACTTTTTCAAATCATCATAAATTAAACGTTACAAATAACTAATTCAAACTGTATTTGATTTTCTACTGAATAAAAATATTATAGTGAATTATTTTTATACTAAAAATTAATTTTAAAAGGTATACATAATCAAACAAACAAAACAATAAATTTATACGGAATAGATACAAAAGGGTCGAAACGTCCGGGGTCGAAACATCCTGTGGTCGAAAAGTCATGTGTTCGAACTGTCTGGAGTCAAATCGCCCCGGGATCGAATCAACCGTCCTAGGTCGAACCGACCGGGGTCGAAACGTCCTTGGGTCGAAACGTCTGGGGTTGAACTGGCAAGGTTAAACCGTCCGGGATCGAATCGTCCGGGGTCGAAGTGTCCATACTTTAGAAATTCCTAATCTAAATCGTGGGTATAATGAAATTGTAAAATATATATTTCTAAACTTATAGCATCTTTTCTCCTCCGAGAAACGATATATGCTTTACTTTTTTAATTGAAACTCTTTTTGTGGCTGATGAGACAAATCGTCGAGGGGCAGTCTCTTCAGCATATCGAAAACTCAAATGCGGTAGAGCATATAATTATACAATAATGTGGTCATTATACGTAATATTTTTAGAATTTTATTCAACTCCCTTTTCACTGAGCTAAATCAAAATTATTTAGCAAAGATGATTTTTTTTTTTAATTTAATGTTCGTAATTGCTTTTAAATGTCAAGTTATTTAAGCCAGCTTTCAAGATCCCTTTTACTTCTTAAATGTTTTCAATGTAAGGAAACAGTTTACTTGAAACTTAATAACAAGCAAAAGCTTAATATAAAAAAGTTAATATTTTGATGTTTATGAAATCACTATCTTTTAAAAACAACTACAACTTTAGGTTTAAAAAATTTGGAACTTATTCATTAAAAAGCGTCGTTAAATAAATAATGTTAAACTCTTAGCCTCGGGGTTTTATACTTCCTTATTTTCTAGAAATTATCTTAACAAAAATCTGAATTTGTTTAGTTTACTATATAATTTTTTTTAAAAGCCGATTTAGATTTAAAAATAGTTAAAAAGTCTAATTTTTAAGAACGGATTAAGTTAACTTGCACTGGCATCTTACAAAGAGCCACAAATAAGTGCCAAACATTAATATTAACGATAATTTCATGCTATATTATGTTCTAATATATGATATCCAGTGAACTGCTGTAAAAATTTCTTCAGGTATACCAAATCAGAATCTTAGTTTCGATCTTTCTTTTAAATTAAGTTCACCACATACTGACATAAAAGTTTAAAGAAGAAAACAACGCATTCATTCTTCTTGCACATTAAATTTTTTTAATGATGGATTTAATGACATTTAAACTAATTTTATCATATAACTCTAATGTTCTATGTATCCCTGGAAATTCCAAAGCGTTCAATGTGCTATGTCCTACAATTTATTAACACTAAAGCCTTTTTTCTTGTCAGGACATATAACTAATATTCAGCTGTAAGAATATTAAGTGAGCCACATAATATTCTTAATGTAGCTTTAAACAGTTCTACATTAAGTTGCTTTATAGGTTAAAGTTCCTTGTTGTAAGCCCAGACTAATAATAAAACACCGCATAAATCACTTACATCAAGTGAATTTATCCTGGGCGTTTTTCATTTACAATGTCAATTTCTATTAAGATGTTTTAATTGGACATCAACGCGCTCCACACCAGCCCCCAAGATGCTAAGTAAAGTGAATGTGTTTAGCTTTTCTTTTTAAGGTGGAAAGCTAATATTGGCACAAATGTCCTGTCCAAAAAATTATATGCCATGGGCTGATAAGTTACAGGTTAAAATGATGATATTCGAAGTACTAAGTACAAGTTTTGATACACAGATTGATAGCTTTTTAAAATTAATATGCAAAATGTATTTACTTCCTGAAGGTAAAACATTTCTCCCAGTTACTCCTGATACAATATTCTGATCCAGCCCATTGTTCGTGACCGCGAATGGAATATAACTTGAAAACAATAAAATGTATAGGTAAGTTTACTGTAAACAATCCTAATGGTGTCTTCGTGTATCAATCAAACTGTAAAAAATTACTATACAATTTCTAAGAAGAACTGAATGCCAGCCAATATATCATTTCAAGTTTATCTTTGTCAAGTCAAAATAGATGCTAAAGACATTCCCTGATGGTCTTGCTGTTATAAGTCTAACTATTCAGCCAAAGAAACCAAATTTCGAATAATTATCTAATTTTTCAAGATAACATGAGAATTTGGTCCTCTAAGCTAAAAGAACTTTCTCTAAATAGCAATGAAAAGAAACTCTCTAAAAACATTGACTTATTTAATTTGTATTTATTATGTCTATCCATCTATCCATCTATCCATCTATCTATCTATCTATCTATCTATCTATCTATCTCTCTATCTATCTATCTATCTATCTATCTATCTATATATCTATATATCTATCTATATATCTATATATCTATCTATCTATAGATATCTCTCTCTGTCAATGTAGCTCTCTTTATTTATTTCTTTATTTCTACATAAATATATATTTATCTCTATGACTTTCTGTCTCTCTTTCTCTTTTCCCACTTCCCCTCTCTCTCTCTCTCTCTCTCTCTGTCTGTCTGTCTCTCTCTCTATCTATTTATCTCTCTCTCTTTTCTCTCTCTTTCTCTCTCTCTCTCTCTCGATACGTTTCATAAGCTTACTTTTTTCAATAATATTCTTAAACACATTGTTTCCATTGTTTTTTGCTGATGAACATGCGATTACAGAATACAATAATAATCGTTTCTAGCCATAGAAAATAAACAAGGACTATTTTTCGTGGCATGGGCGCCCATTCTGGTTAAAGTCATATATCGTATGCAAGGCATCTCTCGAGATTATAAAATTGCAATTTTATTTTAAAAAAAAATAAATAATAATAATAATAAAAAATTAATGTAATTACTGTTCCAGAAGAACACCAAAATAAAGGGAAAAAAATAATTTACAATTACAACAAAAATGTCACAGTCACTAGAAAACCAAAAGTGAACTTTAATTTGTTATTTTTTAACTTCTAAAATAAGTTCTAAATAATTAAAAATTTAAATATCATGAACAAGAATGAAAATATCATGAAGCCAACAAAAGACAATTGCTTTTTCCCAGATAAAGAATAGTTTTGTTTAAAATATATACAAAGATTTATGACTTCAGTTTCAAGCGTAGAAGACAACTAAATCAAATTTCAATTTACCACGTGTTACTTTTGTTACATAAAAAATATTCATAGTAACAGGTGCATTTTTAAAGCAAAATTATACATTGTGTAAAACAACCCCGTAATTGCTTCAAAGCACTTTTTGACAAATCGAAATACAATTTTTGAAAGTAACTGAAAAGCTCAAATGTTTTTGAATAGTATGAATAGCTATATGTCAAACATAGAGACAAGGAGGCCTACAGTAAACATCTCACTTTTTCAATATAATATAATTTTGATAGCTAACATAAATGTAATCAAATTATGTCCAACAAAGATTAAGTAAAAGTAAAGAAAACTAGACTTTTGGAATAAATATCTGGGGATATTTCTATATTTTTATGACTAAAATTAATAATATGTGTTTATTCTTTAAATAACAATATAATTTAAGTGGTTGAATTTATTGAATCATTTCCTGTATTTGCCTTTGTTAGTTGTGTGTGAATAATGGTAGTTTATTATTATATTAAGTTGTATTACATAAGACAATATAGATACAATATATTTAAACGTCTTTTATCCTTGATTTATTTAATAGCCTTTTCGGAATCTCTCCTCTAAACTGATATGATCGACCTCGATTTGTAGAACAACACGCAGGCAGCATCATCTCTTAAGCCAGGTAATAAGATTCTCGGTAAATACTTTGATCTCTGCTCTCATATACACTAACAATCGGCAATTTGGCTGTAGATTCTAGAAGAATCATTAATGTAGGTATGTGGCGGTTGGGGCACATCTCCAGCACCGATAATTCTGGTATTTGGGCTAGACAATCCTGAATAGTGCCCCGCTGAAATAAACAGTGAATTTATTATTTAAAAAATCAGCAACAAAGACTTACAATTAAAATTAAACAATATGAATTTTAATAGGAGAGAAATAAACAACATTGTTATAGTTTAGGTGAACGCTTATTTCCTAAAAGGCTTAAAATAAAAAAGGACATACAAATCTCTGAAAGGGATTTAATATAAAGTAAGTATTTTAAAATATAATAAAACTAGGGTATCACCTGTCAAAAATGACGTAAGTTTTAAAAATAAATGTATTTCAGCTTCAATCTCTTTATTTTGAACAAATGTTCATCAGAAAAAAGAATCAATATATACAATATATAAATTAATGTATGAATGTAAGTTTGTCCTTTTTGTTCATCTCTTCGGGCCGTGGGCCCTAAATCTCTTTTCGTAAACGTTTAATATTTTATTTCCCATTCTGTAACATGGTCTCAACAAATGTAGCTAACATATTAAATATGATCATAATTGAAATGAACAAATGTTTTAAAACTTACATCTTTCAACTTCTGGGCCAGGGGACCCTTAATGTCATGTTTTGCTTATGTATATAAATCTATATTTATATAAATCAAAGTACGTATGTATGTTTTTCCATTAAAGCTGACAAAACCATTCATTCTATCACTAAGAAACTTTAGGAAATTGTTGGCTGCTCTTATGGAATGATTTACGTGAAAAATAAATTTGAACATTGAAATTCGTGGCGGCCGTGGGCCCCATTTTTTCCCATGTATATTAGTTATATACAAATTAGTTTAAGCGTTAGCTACATGAAAAATTATTGGATCTTGACCAAACTTAATACATAAAAACTTTATAGCCCATATTAAAATAGAATACGGTTTTACCTCCTAATGTTAATTGCTTTGTGGATGGGGGTCAAAATCTTTATTTTCGTTAAGTGTTAAAGACTTTATTTGTGCCTATATGAGATATATACACATTGTTTAAGCGTTAACGAAATGGGAATGTGGTATGGCCGAGGATACAGTGGCACACCTGCTGACCGATTGTTCTGCGGCAATTGGGGACGAGGTGAGGTCAGGCAGCCATCGCACTGCGGAAGAATATCTCCATGGCGATGCCCTTATGTTGAGGCTCGCCGTTGGTATTGTAGGCCGGGTTATAAGAGTCTGAAGGACTCAACCCTCCAATGAGAATGTCACATATTTAACGAAATGGGAAAAAGGATAGATCGTTACCAAACTTGGTGTAAAATAACTTGATAGCCCATGTATAAATTCTATAGGACATTGGATACAATTTTTAAAATTTATCCCTTCGGGCCAGTGACCTTGATTCTTTTTTCGTAAATGTTTAATATTGTATTCCCAATTCTGTGCCATTGTCTCGACAAATATTGATAATACAATAAATATTATCCAAATTGAAAGGAACAAATGTTTCAAAATTTACATCTTGCACCAATTGGGACAGGAATCCTTTAATGTCATTATTTATCTAAATATATAAAAATGAATGTATCTGTGTGTATGTGAGTGTGTGTGCATGTCCTTTATAAGCCAAGCATATGATCGTCATAAAACTTTTGGAGACAGTTTAGTACGCTCCCTGGATGTTTACTGGCAACATTATTTTCTATATTTAACGCTATTAGGGCCTATGGCGGATCAAGGGGTATGCTCGATGGGCTAAAGCCAGGCGCCCCCAATGATTTAAGGGCCCCAATCGTATTATATTGTATATTAAAGGTGGCTGGACCGGGCCCCGGGTTGAATGGCAGCCAGGGGCCCAGTGCAATCTTGATCCGCCCCTGCATGGGGCACCGGGTGCCCATAATGTCAATTTTCGCTTACATGAGCTATAAAAACAGTTAAGAGTTAGCTACTGTGTAAATTGATTGATTTTAATCAAAGATAGTATATAAAAAGTTTACAGCCATTATTAAAATACTATAGGGTACTGAACTCTTAATGATCATTCCTTCGTGGCCTGGGGAACTAAATGCCTTTTTGTTCTTAAACATATACGTTTTTATTTCCCATTCGATTATTAATGATCTCGACAAAAAATGACAAATATATCCTATATTGTGAAGATTAAAAATGAAAAGGTTTTTTTAACTTAACATTTTACAGTGAATGGGCACTGGGACAAAAACTAAACATTTTTTGCTAATATGAGCTATATAAAAATAATTGTATGCTTTAGCTACTGTAAATATGAAAGGTTCTTAACCAAAATTTGTATACAAAAATTAATAGCCCATATTAAAAGTCTATACGGCTCTGAACTTTAACTTTTCTATATTTTTAAGATATATCTCTCAATGTTTAGCGATCATGCGGAATCTATCATGTTGAAATTAAAATTAAATGAGCAGTTTTTTTTAATTAACCACTTGAACTGAATTGGGCCAAGGGCCCCTAAGTACATTTTAACTTATATTAGCGGCATGAAAATAAGTTTTGGTGCAAGTTACTGAGAAAATGTATGGATCTTGCCCATCTCTTTGAAAAAGTTTTTATTAGTCTCATAACTTCGTGGTTGTTGGGGGTTCTAATGATACCATTCAACTTTCTCGGGGCTTGGTAGACCTTGGTGGTGCCCATCTCTCCTCCAGGTCAGCGTAGGATGTTTTAGCAATAGCCATCCATCAACATTTTTATTTAGGATTTTACGTGGGCTAGATCGCACGCCTTTCAGCTTGTGAGGAGAGCGCTCTATTGACCTCGCTATTCATCCCCCATTTTAGTATATGAAAACTCAAGAGTCTATATCTCATTATAATCGGACCATTACTTCCTAATGTTCAATCCCTCGGGGCAAGGTACCCAAAATAACTCTTTGTTTTTTACTGCACGTTTACAATTTAAATCCCCAATTAATTTTACACGATATTGAGCAATATGGCATGAGTACAATGGCAGTAAAAAATTAAATTAACACTTATATTGGAGCCGGTCCATTTAATATCGTTTGTTCTTATCTAAGCTTTTAAATTATAAAACATAATACGAGTCAGGTTGTGGACCAGACCACGACCAAAAAGTGACAACTCCTGGCAACTCCTGGCATGGAATGCCGGAGTCCAATATTAGGTGTTAGGTGCTAGTAACATATGATTACAGTCGCTGTACGGATATTAGGCAAATCATTTAGATGCAATGCCGATGATGAAAACCAAAGTACCCGTTAAGGGGTCGGGTTACTCCGAAGCGACCGTTTCGACCCCCTCAATTAACTAGCAACACCACTGAGCGGTGCCGGTTTAGGTCCAGGAGCGCCAGCATGGATTAGCCAAAGGTACCGCTAGGAACGCATCTGCGGAAACTTCCAGTAGGTGTTGCACCCTAGGCAGGTCAGTGATGATCCCCGGCACTGCGGCGGTCCTAACCATAGAGACTCGTAAGCTTTGCCTGGGTGGCGCCGAATTGATAGCGAGTAAAAGTTTGGAAAATTCCACCCCTACCACGGGAGGTCAACTTAGTAGCAGACGTTTTCGACCTAGGGTCCTGGACGCCCAGGTGGCCGCTTCTAGAAGCGACCGCTCCGGGGGGCTTCTCATCTTTTACGTCCCTTATGGGGCCAGAGAGCTGAGGGGATTTTCCGGGAGGCCCCATGAGGAGCGCAGGCTGGGGACTGCTGACTTTCTTCCACATGTAGGATAGCAACTTATCTTGTTGATGCCCTCGGGGTTAGCCTATAAAAATACAAAATAAGTGTAATTTGAACTATAATTTAATGCTAACAACTTTTATTTACTATATTTACCTTTAACTCTTATTACATACGTTGTGTACCCTTGACTGTCCACTGTTCGGCTTGCACCATGAGTTATGCTTTCTATTTGCGTGTTATCTGGCAGGGCCCTTGGGTGTTTCAGCGCTTGTCTCCCTCTACGAACGAGGTAATAAATTACACACAGAAGGGAGATAAGAACGACACTTGAGACACCAAGTCCTACTCCAAGACCTGTTGTGAAGGATTTCATTTCTTTCTTCACTTCCTTTGCAAGATCTTTAAGAATTGAATGAGTTTGAAATGGTAATAACTAATAATACCAAATTTTATACAACAGAAAAATTAATAAATTATTTAAATTGTTATAATATGGGCCCGTCCATAAATGACGTCACGCACCTAGGGCGAAGGTAGATCCCCACATTTACGACGATGCGTGCCACTACAGTATGAGGGGGACATTATCGTGACGTCACGTCTAAACACACTAATTTAAATCAAAGTTCTACTAAAATATTTCA
Organism: Radix auricularia; assembly: GCA_002072015.1. NCBI lineage: Eukaryota > Metazoa > Mollusca > Gastropoda > Lymnaeidae > Radix > Radix auricularia. Next base: position 263,099 of record MUZC01004736.1, on the reverse strand, counting down.
TTTCTTACTATTTTTTTAATGACCTTTTAATGGATTCACGTGTGTTACGATATTAGAGTGCAGCCTTACACTATATACATACTAAAATTACAATAAAGTGATTTGAAACATGCTTTTGGTGTGGGGGCGGCACAGATTTGTGACGTGATATTTAAGGGGGGTCATAGTTTTTATGAGGAAGTGTGACGAGAGCGGGGTAAAAATGGGCAAAAATTGCTTGACGTCATTTATGGTCGAACCCTAAGATATGTACACATCAAATTTTAAATATGTATGTATTTATCTGAAAATACTATTGTAAATAGCATTTGCCATATGTATGTCTTTAATTTTATTTTTTTAATCTATTTTAGTCCGCTGTGTTTTAATAAATAATTGAAGCCACTGAATGCGTAAAAACTTTAGAGCCTGGCATACAAGTTTATAAGTAATGGCTACACTTAAATTTTTTGAAATTAATAGAGCAACTCATGGCACCCGGGTATATCAATGTGACTCTTCAAAATTATATTAGATCCGCCTTTATTATGAGAAAAGACTTACTTATAACACGTTCTTATTTCAAAATATTGTTAGTTATACCTTTCATCAACGCCCCACGCCTTGATTGGTTTTTCCGACCCTTCTATCTACCAGGCATAGTGAGGCCGTATGGTTTATGCATTTACCATCTAATCTATGTAGAGACGTTTAAAGTTAAAGTGGAATATTTTATATAAAGGTTTTGGTGACCTTTTTTCTGAAGTTGAACTTCAATTAATGGCTAACTGATTAGCTTTTTCCTTAAATCGGATCTAAAATCGTATTTTTCAATTATATCATTTTTTATATAAGTTATGTGCAAAAGGATTCAGTTAGTTAAACTATGAAATGGAATATTGGAAATGCAAAGTCATTGATTAAAAAATATTTTACATGCTATCCGTCTTTATTAAACTTTATCGCCCATACTGCTGTTACGATGTGTTAAAGTGTATGGGGCAAGTTTAGCTTGATCTCACGTTAACCAGTCTACTATCATCATATTTTGATGTGCTCAATAAAATTTTAGTATGAAGGCTACAGCTTGGTACCGAGAAATTTATGAATTTTCACTGCGTACATATAGCTTTCGAGAGATGTTTTCGAGATCGGATTCAGTGTTTTCCTCTCTATTAAAGGAGTTTCCGACCAAGGTTAACAAGCCTATTTTAACTGGTGATTATATTATTTTTTTACCTTTTTTTTAAAACAAAAAAACTTTTAAAACAAAATTTAGTTTGTGAGTTGTTTTATTAAAAATTTTTTTTTACTAACTCTTTGACTTCAAACCGCAATTTTCAAAATTGACGCTAAATATATCACACAGCCAGTGGCGTAGTTAGGGGGCGGTGGAGGAGGTCCGCCCCGGGTGGCAATAATTCAGAGGGCGGCATTTTTTGGCATTTAAAAAGTAAAGCCATTTCCTAAAATCACCCTTTTTCTTTTGAAGGAAGAAAACCAAGGGAAACAAAGATATCCTTAATTTTGAGTCTTAATTAACCTATCCGTGCAACATTTGTTTTATTACATAGTCGTTATTATAAGTAATACAAAACCGTTCAAAAATGTTAAATCTCTCAAAAAATGTAACGATTTGTTTGGAAATTAAGCTGTATACGTCACAAACGTCGCTATTATAAGAAAGCTGCACACAAAAAAAAACCAAAAAAAAAAAACCATCTCCGCTGGTCCGAAAATATGTCCTATTAATATCGCAAAGAAAGTTTTTGCTTGGAATATCGACATTCGAAGAATGATGCGCTTACAAGTACCTACATGGCATGAAGGTTCAAATATAGTGTTTAACTTGCAAGTAGTAATTTATATTACTGTTTCATTTTTAATAAAATGAATGTAAGTTAACTGATTAAAAATTAAATTTATTATTTTGTTTTCATTGCATTAAAGTAGCACATAAAGCTTGGGTTCTTTATTAAAGTACGTCAATTCATTACAAATGAACGGTTATTCATTTCGACCGTTAATAAACACCACAATAACATAAATAATTTCAAATAAAACATATGAAAAATCGACATCTGAAGTGACGAACTATACGTGATGAAATGCTGGAATTTTACTCAGTTCAATGCAAGCTTTTTCTTTTCTATGGTGTCTCAATTTATGGAAACCCGTCTTCTTTAAATTAATGCAAATCCATTTCGTAGAACAAAGATATGTGATATGTGCTAATACATAACGATGTTATAGAGAGTTGGAGACATCAACTGAACGCCGAGTTAGATTTATAAAACAAATATGTGTGGGGATAATTCAGATGACGTGGTTCTATCAATAGATAAAGAAGTACAACAAGAAATGATTTTATGCATAGATGTAATTATAAAAGAAAATAGAAGAACGCGATCATGAGTTACATGTCAAGCAAGAAAATATTTGTTTATAATACCAAGTAGCCTACTAAATGAAGAATTTCAATTTCAAATAAATGTCTCTATTTACATTGATAAAAAAAACGGTTCGATATTGAAAGAGAAAGGATCCAGGTTTTTATGACAGGACACAGGGCCGGTCTTAGGTATTGCGGGGCCCTATGCAGCTTAGATTGTGAAAAGTATTGTATGGGGCCCAGTTTGGGTAAGGATAACGTATTAATAGGGATAATAAGTAAAAATGAAGATAGGTGGGCCTATGAAAGCGTGGTGCCCACTGCGACCGCATAGGTTGCATTAGCCCAAGACTAGCCCTGGCTGTACCTAAACTTCAAGAAGAGGCATTAGGTTAGAAAAACGGGGGGAAATGCCCCATGATCTATTAAAATATATTCAACAGTATAGATTTGAAATTCTTTACCCAACATTATAATTTTGCTAAGAATTTTTCCAACAATTGCTATCAGTGTATCTAGTTGTGAATGGAGCTTCTTTAAACTGAAGTTGAAAAAAAAAAAAGATTCGCTCATTAATAAGTGATTTAAGACTACAAAATCTTGCAATATTGGCCGTAGAACAAGAAAGTACAAATAATTTAAATTTTGATAACATAATACACGATTTTTCTACTATGAAAGTTGGGTAAGTAAGTTAATGTATAAATAACAAAAAATATGTTAACATACTGATGTATATAATTTCTTTCTCTACTAAAAAAAAACAATATATTTATAAATAAAAAATAAAATCATTTAATTGTTAATGATTTTTGGGTGTAAATTTTGACTATGTTTTGCCTCATTTGAGATGTGGGGGTTCCTGCGACTCCAATTTCTTTCTTGTGACCTTCAAGACAATTATCTTTTTTTTATAAATGTGTATTTATAGGTAAATCAGCTTATGCGACCTCTTTTATTACTGCTTACTTAAATAGAGCAGGCAATGGTAAAAATGTTCCCAACCTTTACAATGTTTTTCATTTCAATTACATTTATTTTTTCATGTTTATTAATTTATAACAAAAACAAAATATCATACGATTGACTTAAGTGGCCGTCCAAAATGACGTCACGCGATTTCGGCTGATTTTTCACCCACCACCCCCACGTCACACATCGCCACGAAAAGAAAACTTAGACCCTTTCCTCAATGTGACGTCACAAAGATTCCTCCTTCAACATAAAAGCCCTATTTTCTATTTGAAAATCAGCATGATTCAAATACTTTTTTTGTCATTTAAATATTTTTTAGTGTTAGGCTGCACTCTATTATATCGTAACACCCGTGAATCCACGAAAAACGTCATTAAACAAAGTGTCGGTAATCATATTTTTAAGAGCTTGTATTTAAAGTTGCGCGTTTTGAAGGACGTCCAAAATGAGACTCAATTCTCTCCCCCACCCCCACCCCGGTGAGTGAGGTTATTTATGGGCGGCCCCTAAAAGGGCGGCATATTGGAGACCGCCCCGGGTGGCAAATGCTCTAGCTACGCCACTGCACACAGCCATCCAAAACGATTTACCAACATTTACCATATTGTAAATAGAATTTGCTGTAAAATTGATGCGAACCTTGTTCACAAGACGTGCCCCGATATCCATCAATACAATGGAGGCAATGACCTGTGATGGAATCGCATTCCAGGTCTTCACAGGTTTGAGGACATTTCTGTAAACAGTCATATCCAAAATAGCCAGTAGAACAGCCTGATTGGTAAAATAGTATTATTTTAATGAAAGACAAATGGTTGTGTTTTGTTAAAACTATTATTACAATAACATTTGCAGTGATTTATATTGGTTGTTGGTTGTTCATTTCAAGGAAATGTTGATTCCGTTATCAACAAATGAAAGTAAAGGAGGAAAATAATTTGAACATTCAAATCATTCAAAACACTTGCCACACAATTTACACATTTATATTTGTGATCTTCAAAATGTTTGGTTATATATATATGTATTTTTATATGTATATACATATATCATACTCTTTAGATATTTTGCACACGCATTGTAAAACATGTTTAGAATTCTATTATATTTACCTGTATGACAGTTTGGCGGATAGTCGAAATCAATGCAAACTGGACACGAGCCCGTCTCCACGTGACACTGAGAAACACAACGGTCTCCACATATATTATTACAGTCTAGGCCCCAGGATCCAGAAACACATTCTGCGGTTAGTTTTTTTAAATGTATTCATATTGTTAAGTCATTGTGAAAAATATGTTTATCACAAATATAAACAGGATAAACAGTGGTAACCAAACAATCATAACTTGGAAATCTTACTAAAAAATTAAGAATGTGAACAAGAAAATTACGTTCGAATAATAAAAATTTAATATTTGGTGCTTTTTGTTATGATTTAAAAAATGAACGTCAAAAATGTTTGACCATTTTATAGATTTAAAATGTAAAAATTTTTTATAACAAATAACTTGAAAAATATTGTTAAAATGTCGAGGAGAGTATTTAAATTTGAAAGTGATTGACTTATTGCCAAGATATCCGCTAAATATTCAATAATAACTTTGAAGCAAATATGAAAAGATTAGTAAATAAATTTTTTCTAGATATTGATTGTCATATTGAATTAAGCCAATAAATTAAATAACAAAAGTGAAATTTTTAATCAGTTTATTGTTTTCATGCCGCGGTACAAAACATTTTTAAAGGGCTGTTAACGATTAATTTTAATTTAAACGTTAACTTTTTTAAAAAATTCGATTAGAGACCAAAATTAAAATTTATGTCATTAGTAACACGTTATTGCTGAAAATCTAAATAACACTAGAATGCCTCCTTTAAATGTCATTTTTTAACCAAGTACGCAAAAAGATAATTGTTTTGACTTTATTTGGTTCAAGTGATGAGCGGGTCTAATTGACAATATAACTAGCCGAGCTGAACCATCATTCACATCAAACTGAGGTAACTGTTATGCACAAAACTGTTTTGGCAAGGAATGGCATTATCGGATATCGCCGTTCATTAAGTTTCCACCATTGTAGAGGGTAGATGGATTCAGGAAATTTTATCTCCAATTTGTAACGCAGTAATTCATCAGAAGAGCTGTCTTCATTTTCTGTCTCTGACTCAGACTCCATTACTGCCATTGGCTCTGTACGCTTTTTATTTGATTTGATAAGTAGGCGAAGTATTAGAACCGTGGTAGTCAAACTTTATCAACATATTGAACATCCCATCAGTCAATCGTTTAAAACCAAAATGTTCGTGTAATGATCAGAAAATGTGTTAATTATCGGCTGCTTATTATTATTATTATTTTCTTTGTGACTTCCAATAACTTGAAAGTGATGGGTCGATTAATCGTCAAAAATAATTTCATCGTGAAAATGTCTAGTGATTAATCGAGAAATTAAGCGTTAATTTCCGAAGCCTTAAAAAGTAAAATTAATAAACTTTTTCTTTTGTTTAACATCTATTTGGAATGAAATCAAGATTGTATTTAAATAGAGTGTCGATAGAAAACATAATCAGCGTAAAAGACCATTACCTCCATAAGCCTCGACCTCACACATCGCTAGAAGTTGATTGAATTTATTCAATCTTATTCTCAGACCATTTACGGGAATCGTGTTTTCCACCTCTGTCACCGTTACTTCAAATAACGACATCGATGTACTGGTGTTATCTTGGTAACGAAACACTGTTCCGCTGGAATTGAAACTCTCGAGACCAAACATGTTCAGTCGTTGGCGGCAACTATCGCTTGTGCAAACTGTGAGAAATGCAAACGTAATGCATATGCAGTTAACATTTTAAAGAAAATTATTATCTTATAAAAATAATTTAATTTTTAAACAATGGAGATTTTACCGTGTGACGTAAAAAGGATATTTTAAAAAAATAAATAAATTATTTATTTAGAAATTTTCTTTAAAATCCTGATTTTTTTTCTCTATAGATGTTGCCAAATATATTTTATAATTCTTTTTTCCCCAAAATACATGAACTTTAATACTTAATACGTTAATACTTTAAAAAAAAAAAAACTTTAACAAAAACAAGTTATTGACTATGAATCCTTTATAAACGAGACATAACTTTAATGATGTTCATTATAATACGCAGGGCAAACATTCCAAAAATACAAAATTCTAGATAGACTATGTCTCTAAAACATGTTAAATATAATGCGCACCGATCGTGAAAATATTTTTAAAAAGTAATTTTCAATATAATACTTATGGCGTGACAGGAAAGGTTGTTGAACAGAATACGCATTACGACACTCAATCTCAAGAATGAACATGATAAATAGAGGTAAATAAAATAATTTTAAATGTCAATAATTCAATTACAGTACATTCGATCGATCTGAAATTTTAATACTTCATTTTTATCATGGGCACGAGTGAGCCTGCAAAATTTCAGCTCGCTAGCTTACGATGAAGTGGGTTAAAATCGATCCAAAGTTTTTTTCGGCAATTGCTCACACACCACAAGTTAATATAAAGCATTTTAAAAAGCTAACTATGCTACATATTATTGTAATTGTTGATATAGATCGTGTGCTGTAAAAGTTCACTATAATTACTTACATGTTTCAAAGCGGTTGTATAAAAGTATTGTAGTTAATACATTTGGTTGGTCAAACGTTACATTCCAGCTTGGATTGGTATCGCCTGAATTTGTACACATGCAAGTGTCACTTGATGATACAGGAGATGTCTTACCGTCAACTGCCTTAGAAGCTTCTGCTGTAGTATTAGCTGACGATGAACACTTTGACGACTGCATCGCGTGTTGTTTTAATGCAACGTTTCTCCCTGAAAAATCGACCTGCTTGATTAAATAGAATACCTATTAAATGTAATCTTTTGTTTTGAATTGAAAGAATCCGATGCACTTATACATGTAGTATTTTTATTGTGAAAATTCGAAATGTGAAAATATTCGTTGTGTGGCTTGAATAATGTTTATTTATATTTTTAAATTTGCAAACAATCTATTTAAGAAAAGGCTATGTTGTCAGTATCCTTTTTTATATTTAAGAACCTAATAAACTTAATTGAATTAAGATTTATTGAAAGAATTAACAGGAATAAAAATAAAATAAAGGGGAATGATAACTTCCTATTTATGATTTAATAAATTAAAACCCTATTTATGTTAAGAAAATACTGTGGATTATTTTAGATTTTCTCCAAGCAACATAAAACGAACTTTGTAAAGGATGAGTGACTTTGATAAATAATTAACTTTTTTTTTTGGTCAAATGATCAATGAGTTAAGGGTAAATATTATAACGTCATTTAGGTAATTTGTTCACTTTACATCTGACGATGCTAATATCAAGCAAACGACGTTTTAGAAGTTTTAAAAAATAAATGCCTTGACAAGTAGAGGTTACTTTTAAAAAATGTATGCAAATAATTCAAAGTAATGAACAAATACACATTTTTTTCTTATGTGAAAATCCAATTATTGAAAAGAATCCCAATGAAATGTATAAGAGCAAGAGAGCTGGATTAAAGTTCTGTGGATTTTTTTTGTTTTGTTTTTAAGGTTTTTTTAAATAATTGTAGAGCAAACTCTTTTAGGCAAAAAGATTAAGCTGATCAATTTCTTCTAAGCCTTTTTAAAAGTATTAGATCTCATTTATATAAGCCACAACAAAAACTTTAACGCAGCCTTTCTTCCTTGGCTTTTATTTTTCTAAAATGCGTTTTCAATAAACTTCATTTAATGGTTAATTCGTAAAATATTCACAAATGCAATATATCAGTACAAATAAAATTTGTAAAAAATAATTTCCGAAAGAAATATAGAACAATGTTGACATGACAATTATTTCAGCCTCTTTTAATTATCTGGGTATTAGAATTTGCAAAGATTGCTGGGTATTATACAAAATAAGAAATTACCCTCTTAACTACTGCTTTGAGTGCTATAATAATTTTAAAAGACATCACATTAGTATGGCGTGTTATTTTTTTAAAGGTTAATTTATTTGTTTTAAAATCTTATATTTCACTTTAAATTATCGCATAAAATATACAATCAATAAATTTGACCTCACCTCCGTTAATGAAAAGAGAACATAACGACTTGATGCCTTGTCCTTCTATAACTATTGATGTTGTATCGACCATCCCCTTACACTGAATGTCCATTGTGTTATTGTTTATAAAGAACATCTTTTTATCAACGCAGGTAGCATTCGATGAAGTTCGTGTTGTAAATGAAACTGTTAAGCTTTGGGGAATGACTGCATTTAAAAGAAAATTGTGAACACAAAATCTTATAGATAATATATAAGAGTGTACCCCCATAAAATTTATGATAATATATTTATTAAAAAAAAGATTAGGTTGTTAAAGAATTAAAGCAAATATAAGATAACACGTTCAAATATTTTTTTTCTAAAATTGTTTGTTGCAGAGTTATAGCCTCATTTAAAAAAATACTTCAGATATTTAGATAACTGGAAAAGTGAGAAATGAGGTTCTTAATAGAATAGTCTCATTTACAATTTTAATTGACCTCTTGTATCTTTTTCAATTTTAAGGAAGCCTGATTTTATTTTTCCGATGTTTCTAATGCCAATTTAATTCTAGCACTGTATGACAATTTATAAAATTACAATTTGCTTTAATACAACCACGTCGTAAACCTAAATAATTTCTTTTAAATGTCGTAAAAAGTGGTGTGTATGTCTGCGTATGTGTGTTTTTGTGTGTGTTTGTTTTGCTTATCTTGGCTAATTTAAAACTTAAGAATCTGAACAATCAGCAAGTAATAAAGACGCCAAGTGTTATTTCTATATAGTTATTTCCTGTTACATTTTATTGGGTAACTCATAGAGCAATATTTCTTAAGACTTAATTCAATGGTTTTCCCTATTTAAATACCCCCCTACCCCAACCCACCTCAAAAGAGCACCAAACAAGTAGCACACTCTCATAAAATCATTGCAAACATGTGCCCCAAAATATTTAACATTGTGTGTTATTTCTTCACATAAAATGTGTTGCAAAGAAAGAGAGACAGTCAGTCAACTCAGCATTTTTAAAGATATCTAGATCTAATTGATTTTCAATAATCACAGCACGGAAAACATTATATTATAGAGTCGGTCTCATCTATCTTCTGAGCATTTAGAGTATCGCATGAAAATATATAATATAAAATCATGATCTGTATACATGTTACATGCTACTTCATATTACGATTTTACTTCTGACGTACCGATATCTTTTAAGGTTATTCTCATCCAGGTAAAAGAAACACTTGAAATCCAGGTTACATAAACGGATTTTAGGTTGACGTCCTTATTACATGTAGAGTCATTTGTATCAGTGACCCAGGAGTCAATTGGCTGACTTGGAATTAGGAATATGGTTGAATTCGAAACTTTGCTCAAGTCACCTGTAAATATTTTAAAGAATTTTTTTTTTTAAATGTCTATGATTCTTCACTTTATTTCACACTAAATCAACTAGAATAATAATTTTTGTAAACATATTTCCATAAAATATTTTAATACTAAAAAGAATTAAATCCAAGCAAGGCATTTTAGCCAGTACATTAAATTCGATTTCAGAAATAATAACGCTTCAGAGCAAAGTAAAAAAAAAATATTTAAAAATTAACATTTCAATTAGCCCTCAACACTATTTTCAGTCTATACATTTGGATATTTACACCAGAAAATAAACTAATTTTATTTTTTAAAGTTCTAGTAAGATTGCAATGTAAGTGAGTAGAGTCTGTGGGCTTGTATTTTGAAATGATATTAAAATCATTTTTTTCCGCTCATGTGTGTTGACATGGATAATGACCACGTATGCCATTATTAAGTCTTTAGCTCTTCGGTAAGAACATACAATTTATTTCACAATATTGCTGGAAAACACACAATCTAAAGAAATTTCTGTGTGGTCAAGGGATAAGCCTGTCAAAGTAAAGTTTACCATTCATGGAATTAGAGCAGTAATTACAAAGTACACGAAAAAGCGAACCTAGCGTTTTTGAATTGTATGAGATTCAATATTTTTATCCTTTCTATTCAGTCAGATGACTGTTGTGTTGTTGTTTTTTAAATTCCTGGAACTTGTAAAGGAACATTGTTAAGTTTGATATCAATTTTATTTTAACCAATGGCCCTAATGTTTTAAACACCATCGATTCAAATCCACCATTTTTCCGACCATGTTTAGAGTCATCCACTTTGCTAGCAGCTAATTGGCAATTATCAATCGGGTTATTTGGCTGTCGATGATTTGGCCACCTTGTCATTCAGCTAATGATAATTTTACCACCTAGTCAATAGGATATCATTCATAACGCCAACAATCTTAGCAGCGTGATAATTTTGCAAAATAAAACTACTGTATAACTGTGTTATTGCTTAATTTCTTGCATATTTATTGCAATCGATTTATAAGTATTCTTATCAATGCTAATTATGAAGGCACTATATATTATATAATATGGAAATTAAATTTCTTATACTATAGCTTTAATTCAAGGGATGAGAATTAATGTAACATTACTAATGAATGCTCTCTCCTCAGCACACACTTATATTGTTCTACCAATTCATCAACATTCGCATGTGTTTTATATTTTTAAAACATATAATTATGAAACGGAGTCATTTTAAAAAAAAATAGACCATGAAGTAAATATTTGTGTATGCTTTTGTTGCTATATTACATAACGTTTTATACATATAAAAAGATTTTAAAAATAAATAACAAATGAAATACTCAACGATATTGGCAAGCAGTTCCAAACCACCCATTCGAGCATGTAGAGTTGGCAAGACACTGGCCTGTATAGGGGTGACAGACTGGTGAGGTACAGTGGCATTGAAACTGACACTTTGACCCAAACCAGCCAGATGCGCAAGCTATAACTGTTTTGAAAAAAAAAATTGCCTTAAATATTTGAAAATTTAACCCTTCAATTTGTAGGAAAAAAAAAGTAATATATGACTATTACTAGAGTGAATTCTGCATTATAATTCGCAATTCTCAAACAAATCTCATTTCGATACACGAGTTATATTGAAGATATATTTAATATGTTCCTACTAGGTAAGTGAATGGAACTTGATACATAAAAATTTGATTTTACCATAGATCTGTTAAAAATCTATAGGGTACTAAACTCCTGTCTCATCCTTCAGGGCCAGAGGTTCCAATATTTTTGTTGTTGTAAATTTTAAGATCTTTTTCCGCCAATAAATTTTAAAATATGTTGACAAATATTGACACATCATGGTCGAGATTGAAATTTACATTTTGTACAGCATTGTCCAGGGTTCTTGAATTTTAATTTATTCCCTTTTTCTTGACGACCATGAACAATTCTGACAAACCATCATGATCCAGATTTAAAATTAAAAGACGTTGTATTTAATCGCACACTTACAAGATTTTTCCTCAAGGGCCCATTGATGTCGTTTTTTATATAAACTCTATAAATATTGTTTATTCACTTATAGACATAAAACTTTAGAACGTTCTTGTACAATCTCCCGCTAAGGGTTCTTGCTAAAATGGGTGTTTCTTGGTCAAACTTTGTACATAAGATTTTGATGACTTATATTGAGCAATTATATTTAAAATAAGTCAAAATGTAAAACAGGGTTACTTTTAAATTCAACGCATAATAGACTTAACGGTCAACAACTGTCATGATGTTTAACATTCTCTTTCATGGCCCCATCTTCACGAACTTTGGTAGACGGATTACCTGCTCTAACCGAGGCTGATGTACGGACTTAGTTTGTTTACATGACGTCAATATCATTCGCTATATTGAACCCTTCAAATGGTATTTTTACTTATGGGCCCAACTTCTAAAAATGTGTTTTGCGGGTTATCAACACTAACTGAAATCCTACTTTTCCACTGCAGGGTGCGTGCATTTTGCTAATAAAAAATATTCAACAGCACTACTAGTATTTGAAATAAATGATCAGTCTAGTTATGTGATATTTAAAGATTAAAAATCAGAAAGTAGAAGTTGTAGAACATTTCAAACGATCTTTTCAAAGCTAGAAATGGAAGCTTAAATATGTTGTTATTAATATTAAGGGCTGTAGTGGCAAAACATATGATAATACTGATGTCGCGGAAAAAATAAGGAGTTCCACAGTGATTCGAAGAAATGAAAACTATTAAAAAGTGTACAAAAACAATTCATTAAAGATGGTTTGTTTACATACTGCTTTAACTGAAAAGACTCTGATATTTAAAACATTAAAGCACAATTTTATATGCCCACATCTTTTGAGATGTTCTAATCTTTGATAAAGGCATTTAGCTGGATTCAGGATATGCGATAGCATGAAAAGGGCTTTTGTGGTACATATATGTTGGAGCTAACATAATTATTTGAATGCAGCAGTAAAATCTGACAGAGGTAAATGTAAATAAATACTTTAACAAACCCAATGACTCTACTAGTGCCAAAGGAATCTTGTTTTAAAAAAATAATATGCAATCATTGATGTACAAAAACTAGAAAAATTTAATTTTTAAATATGTAGAGTGATTTATACATAGATTGAATCTGTGTGATGGTTTAAAAAAAAAAAACATTTTCAATATGTATTCATTTCAGATTGTAATCTTTAAAATTTGTGTTACTTCTATTCATACATGGTAACAATAAAACAAATTTCAAATCTAAAACCTAAAATTAAACTATATTCGACACAGGATTTTAGGTATGAACAACACTGTACGTGCACAACAGCATTTGTACACAAGGAAATAAACAAGGTCATAGAAATTTTTTGTTGCAATCATCAATGTCAAGAATACGCCGTCTCGTGTTTCAGCAAGTCAGCCAGATCATAAATTACATTTTGTTTTACACCCACACAAAAAACTGACAGTTATATAGAAGGAACGAAGGTAACTTTAAAACATTGTAACCATTGCTTGTCTATTTAATTACCATGACTTCCAAAAATGTATTCCTCATATCCATTACCTGAAATATCCAACGAAATTACATTGGGATATAAATAGATAGATAGATAGATAGATAGATAGACAGACAGACAGACAGATAGATAGATAGATAGATAGATAGATAGATAGATAGATAGATAGATATATAGATAGATAGATAGATAGATGATAGATAGATAGATAGACAGACAGATAGATAGATAGATAGATAGATAGATAGATAGATAGATAGATAGATAGATAGATAGATAGATAGATAGACAGATAGACAGACAGACACACAGACAGACAGACATACATACAGACAAACAGACAGACAGATAGATAGATAGATAGATAGATAGATAGATAGATAGATAGATAGATAGATAGATAGATAGATAGATAGACATATAGATAGACAGACAGATAGATAGATAGACAGACAGACATATAGACAGACATATAGATAGACAGATAGATAGATAGATAGATAGATAGATAGATAGATAGATAGATAGATAGATAGATAGATAGATAGATAGATAGATAGAAAGAAATATTTATATACTTTATACACATATTCTATAAATAAATTGGGTATATCAATGTTCTTTATAGAAAAGTCTGCATTTTACTACTGCCCTTTCAAACTATCTTATTTGTTTGCAAAAGTTGTTTACTTCCATCATGACAATATTTATATTTTGAAACATTAAATGTTTTCCTTACAGGTTGATAATACGAATTCAATGACTAAGATTATGTCTACATTTGAAAGTAATTGATAGAATATTTTAACCTTCTTTAATGATAGAGGGTATACCACCACCCCGAAGTTAAATGTATTCTCCCTAATCTAGAGGCATGTCATATTGATCCATTGCTCGCTACCAATACGCGAGTTATAGATGTTGTTGTTTTTGTTTTAACTATATACTACTTCCATGTTTACAAAATATATCTACATATTTCCGACATCTTGAACTCATAATATTAAGGTCTCTGAGTATCAGATTCAACACGACCACTTAAATGCAATCAGCTAGGTTTTGTGATATTTCAAGTTTGACCTAGTTTATGTACAATTTAGTATTCAATATTATTTCTAACAATCAGTTGGTATGGGAAGACAATATCACAGACACTCTGGACTTGCATCAGAAAAAGCGATAGACAGGTGGAAATCAAAATATTTTGTGTAAGAGCGATATATTCATAATCATATGAAATTTATGCCTTGCTATTTTTGGAAAAAAAGCGAACATTTAGAATTTTAAAAAAAACAACAACATCAGAAGTGTTAATTATTTCTATTATTATAGCTATTACTAGCACAATACCTGCGCTGCAGCGGAAAATATGATTTCAGTGAGCGTTGAACTCCACATAAAAATGTCTTGAAGACGGGACATTAAGACACGAACATCATTCAAAAAGCTTAAATGGCAACTGAAATTGGCCTCATACCAACAAAATAAGAAAGTTCAGCGGTTTCATTTAAAGCAGGAAAACAACGTACTACTTTTTAGGAAGATGTGATCATAAATAGAAAGTTTTTAAAACCATCGCAAATAGAATTTCGACATGAAACTTATTTAACATGTGTTTGTATTTATCTTTATTTTATAAATATGAGTAATCTAAATCTTATATACTAAGTTATATAAAAAAGCATCTATTGTACCTCAGAACAGTGTAGTTAAACACTTTCTAAAGTTTCATTACAATCAATGACTCAATTAATATTTACACATCTTATATAAGAAAGAAAATGACATTATGGGCCCCCGGGCCCTATCAGTGAAAGTTGTTTATTTCAAAGCACCAATAGTTTTCTATCTGGATCATGATTATTATACATGTTTGTCAATATTTGTCAAGGTGGTGTATAATCAAATGGGAAATAAATTGAAATTAAGGTTCCCCTGGGCAAAAGCGGTTCAAGTTGTTCATATCTAAAAAGACTTGAAGATTTCAATCTAGGTCACGATGGAGATTTCTCTCTATATTAGTCTACATGATTTAAAATGTAACGGGAAATAAAGATTTAAAGGTTTACGAAAAATAATTGTGAACCCGCCCAAAAGGTATATACATTAGAAGTTTTATATATGATAGAATTTTAATACGGGCCATCATTTTCTTAAAAATCTAATTCCACAGATAATACACCATCTCATCAAGTAGTATGTAAATCATGTTAAAAAGAGAGATTGGGCTCTCTGCTCTTAATAAGTGCTATTTCAAATACATTATAGGCCAGAAACTTTTGCTTGATTGTAATCAACAATATTCCAAAATGTAATGGCCATTTGAAAAAAACACTATTTATGCAATTTCAAATATATACCAAAAAGAACCATGGGACACAATCTGTGTATAACGTAAATTTAAATTGAGTGATAACTCAAATATTTTTTTGCCTGTTACAATTGCGGGAGTGTATTCAACAACTTCCAAAAGTTTCATGCTCCTACCTATACCGGAAATTGGAAAATTAGTGATGAGTCAGTTTTATAAAACATATTGGGCCCCCAGTCCCCCATTAGTGATAATTTAAAAATTCCTTTTCGCCAATTATCGTCTATGTAGTGTACTCCACAAAGTTTCAAAGTTTCATGCTACTATCTACACGGGAAATAGCAGAATTAGTGATTGGTTGGCGGCTGGGTAGCGAAGTCAATAGTGCGCTAGCCTCACAAAAGCTGAGGGGCGTGGGTTCAAGACCACAAAAAGCCACTATAAAAATGCTGTGCAATGACTAACGCTTAGAAAGTCCTCCGCTGACCTGGAGAGGGATGGGCGCCGCCAGTGTCTATTAAGCCCGAGAATATCCTAATGGAAACATTAGAATCCTCTACGACCTCAATAAAAAGAGTTTATGGGACTAACAAAAAAGGGGGGGGGGATTGGATGGTTAGTTAGCGCTTCGCCTTTATTAGTATAGATTAATATTTTATTTGCTTCTGTTGCTGTTGTCTTATTTTTAAGTGTATACATTGATATTTTTAAAAAAATGTGGGCTCCCTCATCGAAGAAAAGAACATTGGATATTCTAAGCCCTTTGTATTTTAATTTAGATCATAAAGCTAACATTTGCCAAGTTTTGTCAAGCAACTATTGGCTTTATTGTAACTTTTATGTATTTTTTTATTTATTTTATATTACGAAAAATAAATTACATTGTAGACCCCCTTGACCCTAATAAGTGATATTTTCTTTTAAAAAGATACATATATATATTAGGGCTGCGGAAATTACCGATTAATTTCTCGATTAACCGATAACATATTTTATCGATTAAAATTATTTTAATCCATAAAATAGTGATTAAAAATAGAAAATTGTTTTTGTTTTTTTAATAAATAATTAATACTAGTTTTTACTTTATCAATTTTTTTTACGTACAAACTTCTACGTTAAAGAAATTCAGAAGGAGTATACTTAAAAATAACCTGTTTTATAACGACAATGATATGGTAAAAAAAACATTGTTTTTAACTATTTAACAATAACAAAATTTAAATTCATTGACATTATATTGAATTAGGTTCTAGTTATTTTAAAATATATCCCCTAACAATAGTACGTGTTTTTAATTAAATTAAATTAAATACTTAGGTTATGGGCATTTTAAAAAATGCAATAAAAGGGCACAAAATGTGAAGGAAAACGAAATAGTGAAAAAAAGAGATTATGATGTCTTAGAAAAAAATCATAATCATAGCTTTCGAGCCACTTGGGATAAAAAAGATGATCATTATGTTTTTACTAATCATCAAACAATTTCTATACCGATGTATTACTATTATATTTATAAAATTAATTTGAAATTTTCATTCAAGTGCCTCATTTTAATACGTTATTTAACTTGTTGTCAGTGCTAGCTGTCTTAAAAATAACTTAATGACCATATCAATTGCCCGTTTTATTACTTCCCTTGAAATTTTCAGTTTAATGACGTCATACATCTTTATTTTTAGCATAACAAAATTATCGATTAATTAATCGGTAATTTTTCAAAAGTTAACGATTAAATTTAAATTAATCGAAAACAGCCCTAATNTATATATATATATACTTATATATATATATATATATATATACATATATATGTATATATTGCCCTTGTTCTTTGAAGTGTATGTCCGAAAAATTCATTGCAAACGGATAAATCATTCAGTGTGTAATAAATGACAAATAGAAATACATTCATTTTTTACACACATAAAATTGCAATTTTAAAACCACATGATTCGTTCTATTTTTATCGAAACTAGATGCTCTAATAAAAATAGCATTGGGGAAAACATTCAATACGACAACTAAACGAAAATGTGTAAATATTATTAAATATAATTACATTGGTTGTTTACAGAGGAACAACATGACATCAGGAAAACTGTGAGTGTTAAATGGAGTGAACTCATGGTCTCAAAGGCTGGCGTCTGAAATCAATTACAATCAAGTCTTTAAAAAAAAAATTGGAAATTATGCTTGCTTAACGATATCAAATTATAGAAATGTTTGTTTCATACTGATACTAGAATTAATGATGAAGATAAAAGAAATATTCAACTTTAAATTGAAATCATTAATTAGAAGTAAATTGAACGAAAATTATATGTGATGACAACTAAATATCGATTTAAACGCCAACAAATTAGTTAAACGTAAATTGAATTCACATTTCCACTTACCTGTGAAATGAAAAATGATTGCAGTGGGAAAAAGACTTCCTTATAGCCGTCAGCTATAAACGTGCACCCTAACACCCATGACATCAACGCAACGTAGTGACAAAGCGCTATGACGAAATTTATTGCTTAAAGGGGAACAGCATTCTTAAGTTCAAGATAAATAAAGTACGAACCGTGTTCTAGGATTGCTTAACCAAAAGCCTACTCTTACATACTGAATCATCACTATCAGTAAATATGACTGCGTAGGCTAGTCGCTAGAAGTAAACATGAAATTGTGGTACAAAATTAGTTTATTAACTTTATACCTTTATTAGTTCAAATTATTAATCTTTATAATTATTAGGTCACATTTCCTACATACTTAACAATACAATTTGTAAGTATACCAATCTTGATATTGTAGTATTTTAAAGGTATTTTTTAGATATATGACAATTTGTTTGGGCACTATTTGCTGAGGCGAGTAGTTCTGAAAAACCCTATATCCGGCCGAGGCGAATGCTCTAAGCGACTTCTGGCAGGTCACTAATAAATATCAAAGAAATATTCATTTAATCTGAAATAAGAGCTATTGGGGAAACAATAAAAATGATTCTTATTTTAGGCTCTTTCTTTTCAAATAATAACTGACTACTATATTAATCCGATTACTTCCCACACATGCATACATTTTGACCCAATGATCAATGGCCTCGTAGCGGTCTGTCAACTTGTGAATCGTCACATCACAGACAACTATATTAACAGCTTTAAAGATGACTAAGAATTTACTGTCAAATGGATGTGTTTCTGTTTTACCTCGCGATTTAAAGGACATTATGAATTGTGTTTTTAGTCCGAATATATTGTCATTGCTGGTTTGAAACATTATCACAGTTAGAAACAACGCTTACATATAAATGCTCTACACACAGAATAGGTGTCTGTGAATTTATAATACACTTTTTCATTGATATCTTTTATTTTAAAACTGTTTCCGTAAGTCGTTTAAAATCTGTAATAATATTTTTCCCCACTTCATTGATCAATAAGCTTAAAATTTTGAATATATACATATCCTGAGAAACATTTAAGTAACAATATTGATATGAATACTTTTTTTCAGAAAGGTTAAGTATCGACGTAATCCGAAACGCTACAATTTTAAAATATTTCTCTTTAAAATTTTCTATGGAATCCATAACTGCATGTTATTTATCTCCACATATAGGCCATTTGTGAGTTCAGTTTGCTTACTTGTGTGTCTGCCAGGAATAATGTAAACTAAATTATATTTTTATTAGTTAGTTTTTGTATCTGAAAGTAAAGCGATCATTGTTTTAAAAAAAAGAAAGGGCTTAACTTCTAATTTGTAGGTATCCTTTTAGAAGTGATATTACAAACATTTTTAAAAAAATAAAATATCTTTAAAAATGTATGTAGATTTTATTAACTTTGGCAGAGATAATTGTACTATTATATATTTGCAGTTCGATATCATTTTTTCCCTTAAACTTTCCTTTTCAAATTTTTAACATTATATACTGTTAATTAGACAAATTTAAATTTCATTGACCTTAACGATTTTTGTTACTAATGTCTACACAGGGTCATCGATTGGAATATGTTTATTTATATAATTTATGTCCATTTTCTAATTAATGTGTGGGCAGAGCGCACTCTTTCTTTGCCTAGGGGCCCAAAACCACTTCTTTGCCCAGGGTCCAAAAAAGGTTTAAAGATGGCTCTGTATCTAAATATCAATCAGTAGTCACAAAAGTTAAGTGAGATTAAAAGTAATTTAACCTTAAGCGCACAAGGAATTCGTTGTTAAATTATTTCTAATTGAAAAGATTTTGATGTCCTTTAGTACCCCGACTGCTATGAAAAGATCCTTCCGTTAAGGAATTTAGAAAGAAAACTTGAAAGACCAAACGATTTTTATGTAAAAATATAAGGAATATTTAGACGAACACTTTTTATGCACAATATTTAAAAATATTATCATAAATTTAGCATTATTTTTTTCAACTGAATAGGAAAAAAATATAACGGTTAATTTTTCATTAATATAATCTCTTTACTAACCTTGAAAGTTTCAAACAGTATTCAACTTTAATTTGGGCACATTCTCATAATGAGATAAATGGAGCAGACAATGCAAAAGTTCCTTCAGAACAAAGTTCTTAGCCAGGAATCCAATGATCTACAGCTTTTACTTAACGTAAAGAAAAATCAACAAAATGAATTATGTACTTATCAAACAGATCAGATGCAAGATCAACAATACACCAACCAGGCAGTTTCAATTACATCATAGGCATTACTCTAAGTTGAGCACATATCCACATACTAGTCATGTTTGTCAGTTGATAACACTTCAAGCTATAGAGCACATGTGTTGTTTCAGTGAATGATAGTGTCAAAAAAGTTTGGACGAAACATAGATTGTGAAAGAAAATATAATGCATTTGCATCTCTCTAAGTTGAACTTAACTCAAGAAGTCACGAAAAAATTTTGACTTGCGGACAATGATGACATTGAAGAGGTGAGGGACAGCCATACTGGTTAGAAAGCTTAAATGTAAAGAGGCGGTGTATGATGTTTGATATGAAAGGAATCCAACTTGCTTTGATATACTGACACAAGCCCGTTAGGGGGAGACAACTACCCCCCCCTTTTTTTTACACCTCGACAATTGAAGGGGAAAATAATATTTTTTTGTTTTTAAAAAGAGTCACAGCATACAACATTGGGACGTGAATTAGTTACCCTTCTTCCAGCAGAACCTTTTTATTTTCTCGGTTATTTTGGTACTTGCAAGAAATAAGAATTAGGAACAGTTTACGTGAGTCTACAAAACACGTGTTCTGCAATGTCACTCCAGAATAAAAATCCACACGACTAAGGAAATATGGAAGCCACATTCATTACTAGCGTATATTCAAATTGACAAAAATAACGCGATTAGTTAAACCATTAAACCTTAAAACACTTGAGAATAGAAGAACCAAGAGTAAAATTGTAATAATATAAACAGCATTAATTATAATCTGGAAAAACAACACAAAGATGACTAAATACAACCTTCAGATACACATAAGGATTAAAACGCCTTTCTTATCCCTATTCAAAAACAAAAACATACAAACTTTCGTTCTTCCCGTCCGGAATTCGGGCATGAAATGGGTTGCCCGAAGAAGCAAGGAAAGCCAACACTTCATCAACATTTAAAACTCTAAGGGGTCGTCCATAAATGACGTCATGCGATTTTGGCCGATTTTTTACCACCTCCCCCCCCCCTACGTCAAACATCGTCACAAAGTCGTCGAACCCCCCCCCCNCCCCCCCAAAAAAAAAAAGTACGCCACAAAACTTTGACGTCCCCACCTAAATTAAAATATTTTCTATTTTATAATAAGAATGTTTCAAATTATTTATTTTTTTGGTCATTTAAGTATTTATTTAGTGTAGGTCTACATTGTACTATCGTAACATGAGTAAAGCTATGTAAAAGATATTAAATAAATTGTAAGCCAGTGATTCTCAAACTTTTTCGTATCAGACGACAGGCAGGAATTTTTCCATTTCACCAGGTACCATTGCATTCTTTTCCCATTTTGACATGATTTTCTCTGTACTTATTTGAAAGCATAATGAGCCCCTACACAGCCTGTTTTATAAATTACATTTTTAAAAAAAAATGTTTAGTTGCCATGGCATAGCAAGATAGCTAACAAACAATGCAGTGGTAATGTCAAACCCATTGATGTGATTAACATTCGTGATTAAGCTCGCGAATGTGACTATTGATATTACAAGAATCATTGCATTGTTTATAGACCTATAATATATAGATACAAGACTATTCCTCAAATTGATTTTGATCTTCTAATGACAGTTTCCATTCTAAGTATATGCACATCAAAGGCATTTGATATAAAATTAGCACATTGATATCACATCTCATGTTTTCTAAAAATTATTAGGTATGCGCTGGAAGAGGAAAATGGCCCATTTTGTATGAACCCCACAGTTGTGCAGGAAAGTAGGGTGTCATCTTGTGCGTCGCAAAATACAGTAATTCTTGCAAGTAGAGGACTGAAATACTATGACATTATTAAAATATCCAACATTATCATAACTTTTAACTCCGTAGCTCACAAGTTGTTTTTTTTTGTTGTTTGTTTGTTGTTTTTTTTTCAATTCTTTCTTCTTCAGGATTTCACGTACAGTTGTAAATATGTCACCAATAAATTATCACATTTGGGGTAAAAAGGGAACTCTTGGGGGTAATGCTCAATCATTGTGGGCATAGAAAATTTGCTAGAATCCGCTACTTTTGGGTTAACAGTAAGGTTAATATAAACCTTTATAATTTTAATATTTAGGATTCATATTGTAACGGACCGTTTTTTTCAAACTGTTAAACTTTTTTAACCGGCCTTTTTAAAAAAAAAATGTTTTAACATCCTTAGATTATAATTAATTTTAATGCATACAAATTAGGCATTGGCTATAAATCATTACTTAACTTGTAACTTATTTGTTTATTAAAATAAGTTATTTTAAAATAATACTTTTTAAAAATAACTTTTGGGGTCAAAGGGGAATTTAGGTGTGTAATGCAGACTCATTTGGGACATATAACATCCGCTAAATTACACTAGATGTATTTAAATACGTCATGTGTACGTGTACGCTTGGTAACATATGCCCACTATTGAACCGGTTCCTTCCAGAAAATGCATTTGTTAAATTTGTTATCTATGTAGATTTCTTATTTACGTTCTATACGAAGACATCTATATCCAACGTACTTTCATTTATATTGAAAAAAGTGACAATAATCTTAATCAACATGACTTGACTGTGTCAAGTATCCTTTCTGTCAAATTTAAAATAAATGCCTTAAAAACTGAGTACAGAAGAAAGTTGTTTTGTGTTCCTCTCGAATTGCTATGTCGAGAATTAGATGCATTCAATAAACTTAGTGAATACTTTTGACTAATTTTAAATGGACGCATTTATTATTATATTTAGAATGGCCAGAGGTGTTTGACCAAAAGCCAATCGAAAGACTATAGCAAACTTAAAACTTTTATTATTGTATCAAATAGATTCCCCTCCCCCACCCAACCCCAAATGGACATTCCGTTTCGTTTTGACTTAAAATATCAACATATAATCCTATTCAAATCTTTTTAGACACTTGTCCTGTTTGTAAAACTCACCAGTAGCAGTTTCGGGGGGGGGGGGGGGGAGATAACGGAAAAAAAAGTTCGCAGACTCCTGCCGCGAGTGATCGAAACTGCTGTTACATCACAACATCAAGCCACGCAGGGTTACAATTTCCTATGTTCTCTTGGGAATTCTCAAACTTAAGAATTACAATTATATATAATTTTCGTGTCTTGTTAACTTACGCCAACCGGCGTCTGATAGCCTATCGACCGGCACTTTGAGAAGCTTTGAATATTTTTTTTTTTTAAAAGTCATTAAATAAATTTTAAGTGACCAAATATTTCAGTAAAAGTTTTATTTAAAGTTACCCTTTCGACGTGACGTCTCATTTCTTCAACCCCCCTCCCTCCCCAACGTCATGTATCGACACAAAAGTGGGACCCCCCTCCCCCACAGGGGCGTGACGTCATTTATGGACGGCCCCTAATAAGAATGCAACACTAGTCACAAACCATAGAAATACGTAGGACGCAATAATATTCTGTACAGAAGGATATTCTGTAACAAATAAGATTAGATAAGATAAGATAATATCAGCCAAAAATTACCGAGTTAAGAAGATCTAAAATGTAATAGTGTTGTGGAATATGGCAATGACCTATCAATTTATTTGAGAAAGGAGGATATCAGCGTAGAGAAGTTCGACTTAGCCAGGTTCGAGTGCACATTGTTTCTTTCTTTTTTTCATAAGCTTGCCAGATATTAAGTCTATTGATAAAAAGATCAATTGCACGTTGCTTTTTACTATTTCAGCATGATTTCTTTTTTGGTTAAAGATATATTTTAAGGGGTAAGCCTAGGTCTAAATAAAAATATATTAACACAATAAATAAGGCAACTATATACAGTGCTTTTAAAGATAAAAAATTATTCTCATTTATAATTTATTTACGTTAATAATAACAATATGCGGCTTGACTTGGGCCATAGTAAGACATAATTCTACTCACCTCCAATAGACACGCAGGTACTGTGTTAAATCTCAGAAGAAAGATCAAACTGGATTTAGCGTTTATGAAAAAATTTACATATTTTAAAAGATATAAATGTTTTCATTTTTAAGGAATAGCAAGTTTTAAAGATTATATTACTTTCGAATATTGTATTTCAATTGTTGTTTTCTTATAAATTAGAAATTTGTCCTAAAATATGCATATGTTTAAATAAAAATGTTATCTTCTCTTCACTCGATGTCCTAAAAATTATTCTTAATTTTTTTCTTCAAGAGCTTCATTTCTTTTCATTTATAAACATTGTCATTTAACTTTTTAAAAGTAAACTATTATGTGTATTTTTGGAGAGAAATTTTCTAATTGCTTTAGTATTTAAAGATTTTTCTTAACGGTTTTACTTCAAAACAAATAATTTTATTTGAATTCCATTCTGAATTTTTAAGAACAATTAATGCGTTTTTCATTCAAATAATATTATTGTATCAAAATTCATTGAAGTAACATACAATTTTTATATAGAGCTTCGAAAGAAATATAGTGTTTAATGATGACTCTTAATTGTATTCTTTTCTTTTTTTTAAATTTAATTTTGTTTTATTATGGTGGGGCGGTGACCAAACACTTACGCATAATATTAGTGTGTAAAAAAGGACAGCCTTCGAAATACAAGTTAAAATAAACATATGATTAAAGATAAAAATACAAAACAAGTAATGCATATTTTACGCTTCTAAATGTTTAAAGCAAAGTTTTACCTTATACAAAAAGGTGCAGTCAGTCCGTTAAATATGACCCTTTTTTCATGTTCAGCTGTCTTTGTCTATTTATGGTTTACAAGTGGCTGCTACGAATCCCCGTTAAATTAAGACATTTGATTACTGTAATTTGCTTTTAATTTTGATAAATAATTTCTTAACGATATTTAAACTTTGAATTATCATTATTTTTTACTTTAGATTTTTAATAATAATTTGATGCTGAAATGTTTGCACTGTATTTATTTTTTGCACTGGTAAACTATGAGGAGGTCTATTGGTTTAGTCGTGAAGGGATGGCATAATGAGTTACCGCACTAGTTTAATATACATTTTTTGTCTATTTAAAAAGCAACAAATTATAACATATATACACATTTCAAAAATGTTACAAATTTTTTCGCTGAGATTATAATATTTTTTTTTTAAAATTCAAATACATTATTATATAATAATTATAATGTTATGTAATAAGGCTAACTTTTCTTCGAAACAAAATCAAATCTCAATTAAAACCCAAAATTGGAAATCTTTTTACCATCTTTACTTCGTGATTTCGTCTTCAAAAATATATAATGTATATCTTTAAAACATTTAAATCATGATCCGTTTATTCCGATTCTCAGTTTCTATCTTCAAACTATATTTGTATGTGTACTATATACAATATATTCATTCCTCAGACTTTCTTTAGTTAGGTTCATCTTATTTTAAGCAAACATGGAATTTCGTCAATTACGTTTTGCTTTTTGCAAACTATTGTTGTACATAGTATGACTAGTGAGACTGCATAGTGTCATTTCGTTTGCCAAATGTATATACTCACATATGTCAGCGATATCTGTACAGACACCTGTTTCAATATGACAGCTTTCACATTCAGCTTTGCACTCAAAACATTCTGTACCCCACGTCCCAGGGGGACATTCTAAAATGATAAATAAGCTTAAACGATATGAGAATGAAAAGTATGTTTGAGAAATTTGCTTGTCAGCTTTTATGAATAAGTTTATGCATGATTTTTAAATATTTTGTATCGATAATCAGCAGTAAAGCACAAATACTAATTAAACTGGATTTATTAGAGATCAGAAAATATTTACCCCCAAATATTTCCACCTCGCACAACGACAGAACCACTATTCCAAGACTAGGTATTATATCGGTAGCGTTAATTTGCACAGAACTCACAGTTCTGTTCATTAGGAAAGTAGGCAAAATGGCTGTGTATATTAACTTATAAGCATCACTTTGGTCCTGATAGTAAAAGATTTGAGTGTTTCCTTGGCCGAAAACCTGTAGTGTGAAATGCTTCAATCTGTCAGGACATGGCGGATTACCTATTATAGAATTTAATTAAAGAAGCTTATAACATAAGTTGGAAAATGAATAATATAAAGTAAGTTATAATGATGCGTTGCTATTAGTATTAAATAACTGTAAATTTATATCAGTCATATCTCTGATAATACATTACATTGTATTCAATACGTTTGAACATATTAATACAATTTAAGATTTTCAAAATCCTACATTTTGAATCATGTTTTCTGTTGTAGATAACAATTCTGTTAATGATTTGAGGTTGTTGGAAAATTACTCTCCAGCTTGGTTGCGTGTCGTTAACATCCGCTGTATGACTGCACCCACC
This sequence comes from Radix auricularia, assembly GCA_002072015.1. Lineage (NCBI taxonomy): Eukaryota > Metazoa > Mollusca > Gastropoda > Lymnaeidae > Radix > Radix auricularia. Next base: position 236,454 of record MUZC01004736.1, on the reverse strand, counting down.
AATGATGTAATCTGTGTCTGAGTTACCGTTATTTGCGTTTGATGCAGGACCTAGAGTTTCACCTTCTTTACTATACGTGCTTGTTTGTTCTGTTGGTTGCCTTAATGCAACATTTCGCCCTGATAAAAGGATGTTTAGCAATTGTTTCATTCTTCAAAATATTATAATATTCTTAATTGTTTAAATGAAATATTAAGAAATGGAAAAATCAAACTACTACAACAAGATTTCTGGAAAGTATAATAATGACAAATACTCTTCTATAACAAGTTTGATTACGATAACTAAACACTGTAAATAAATGACCTAACCACCACTTATGTACAGAGAGCATAACGCCTTGACACCTGGGCCCTCTATGACCACCTGCATCACACTGACTGGGATGACACATCGAATATCTATGGTTTTCAGATCTACTACTGTCATAATATGATTGTCGCAACCAATGTCTGAAAATCCTGATGAATTTGTACTGAACGATATTGTAAAATTCGTTAGTTTTCCTGAGGATAAGAACAATAAAATGGAATAAAACTGCTATAAAGAACATTTTACAAAAAATTCCAGACTAACATATTTGGTTTAAATCTAATAAGAATGTATGAAATCAAGGTTAATTGTTAAATTTGGTATCCAAGCAAATGAGTAATGTTTCTCTCAAGTGGTTTGATATATTTTAATTTCATGAGATTTTTTAGAATTGCTATTGATTTCACCAATAAAGCGGTTATGTAATAACAAGAAATACATCCACAAGAAGCAGACTCTTAAAATTTAAATATGTATATATAAATTTATATATATATATATATATCCAGCATTAGTGAAGGAATTATTTACAATGTTAAACATACTGTGATCATTGACAGAAAGTCTAAGCCAAGTGAAGGGCAATGGTGTATCATAAGATACAACAACTGACTGCAGAGTTGGGTCAGTGTTACAAGTTAAGTCATCCCTGTCGGTAATCCAGGTGTAAGATGCTTGGTTAGGAAGACCTTTTACTGTAGAATTGGGTTGAGTGACCAAGTCCTCTATTCCAGTTTGTCAATAAACAAATTATAATTTGAACAAAATATAAAATATGAAATAAGCTAATGATTATTTTCAATTTTATGACTAGTGGTATCGTCCTTAAATTTCGAGTACAGTAAAGTAGGAAACTAAGCAAGATTGTTTCCATAATTTAGATTTCAGCTTACGATATTGGCACTGGAGTCCAAACCATCCATGGGAGCAATTAGGACAGTCAAAATTATGAATTATACAGTCGATAGAACAATGGCAATCAAACTGACAGGACGAGCCAAACGAACCAATCGGGCATGCGTCATCAATTGTGTATTTCAAATCTAGAAATAATAAATGAACAGTTTTTATCATATGGAGAAATATTCAAAATATTTTTTTCTTCATTTAATATATTGGAAATTAATTTTACACGAATTACTATAACAGGGATCGGTAATGACTTGTACTTACCACAAGCATGAATTTTTTTATTTGTTAGGAGATATAGATAGCTACGTATGCCCTTTTGATACTTAAAGTAGCAATAAGTATTTTTACATTTTCAAGTGACAACGTCAACAGATAAAATGTTACATTAGCAGAAACAACAAATTATTAAATCGAAGTTTGATAATTTAATGAAAGGCATCATAGAGGTGTTCCAAGAATTAAAAAGTAATAATAAAATATTTTAAGTTTTAAGGTTTTACACAATCGTGTTTTTCTTCCGTTCGTTGTTCTTTTTTTTCTGGTCATTGGTCTGATGTACTTAACATTTTGCTAAAAACATAATTTTCCTTTGTTTTTAATTATACCTGCTTATTTTTAATGGGACCATTTCTGAAAGAATGAAAGACTACTTTTGAATATATAATTTATGTACCTACTAGTTTAAATATTGAGACATTGGACCAAAGCAATTATTTTATAGTTATGCGCTATTCTCAGCATAACACTTCCATCTTTTAAAAGCTAAATTAGTGCGCTATCAATAAAACTACATTAATTTGTGGTCAATATAATTTAATATCAACTACTATGTAAACTTTTCGAGTGATAAATATCAAAAGGTCTTTTCTTTACTATACCTGGAGGGGCTTGAGGTAACGAAACTTTTGTGATCACAGTCATTATGAAATAAACGTACACAGCCTTCATCGAGATTAACATCTTTAAAGCGTTTGCGAAAATATTTATCTTAATGTTATTTTTTATTCCTTCTTTTTTTTTAAATCATAAAATGTTTTGGTGTGTTGTCAAAAACAAAACAAAATGAAAGGAAAAAATATTAGGGCCACGAGTTAAAACATATAAATTTCAAAAAATATTTTTTTTTAAAAATGCAACATAGCTCATGTGTTTAAACACTATTAATATATGTATTTAAGAACACACGAAATAATTTACGAACACCAGAAAATCTAATAGTAGATAATAACAATTGAGATAAAAATGAATTAAATCCAGGCATAGATACACATATTTTCCTTTTTAAAAAGTCGTTGTATAAAGACTTATGTCAGTAAGGCCTGAAATAGTGCAGCCCAGAACCTATTCAGGTCATGAATTATTTTGAGTGTGTCCCTTTATATTAAGTATATTTACACAAAAGGTTAAAATACACATTGCACGTTTATCCGCAACCGCCGAGGAACTTATTGGGTTAGTTGCCGGAAAAAAAATTAAATAAATATTATGACGTTTCTTTTCAAAAATACAACACTGGAAAATCCACTAGCAAGATATTTCCTTCAGAGTTGTCGCCAAATGTAAGAGAGATCTTATCTATAGTAGATGTAAAGTGACCAATTGCAATAAGCTGTATTCTTTTAATTGGCCTATTAATAGACGACGCTAGCATCACTTGAAGAAATGATAAGTTGCGCCTTCGTATATATTGTGGGGAGTTTAGGGCGGTTAGGGCGCTGCGTATGTTTGGCCTTTGAGGTGCCACGGGTGAGTCCAGGCGGCCAGAGGTGTGAATTGGGAATCAAAGGACATAGGAAGCACGAGCGGGGCTTTGTGGACGGCAGCTGTTCACGGGCAAATTCTCTAGCCCAGGTGTCAGGTATGGCAGACCGAGATGATACTCGGCCGAAGTTAGATGAAGGTGCCGACAATGTAGAGTGGGTCAGAGACAAGGAAAGGGGGGAGATTACTGACCATGACAGGGTACACCCACCAACCCCCGTCTTACTTAATGGGAGGTACAATTTGATTGACGGTTGACTTTCGGACAGCGAAGTCTGGGGGCAGAGCCGGGAATGGACTAAGGCTCGGAATGAGACAGACAGACAGACGGAGATATGGATAGGGCAGATTTAGGAACACGAATTTAGTTAGGCATAAGTGTTGCCAAGTTAAAGAATTAAACATGATTTATTTATACAGTCTGACTTGGAGTTTAGTGATTGGATAATCATTTAACAAGTGTGTGACAAAAGCTTTCACAATATATATCTTGTACATTTCTACGACAAAGTGCGACAATAGGTAATGTAATAAAACAAAACAAACTATACATATTTACTTTTGAAAATGTTAATGGCAAATGAAGTCGTCATTTATATGGAAGATAACATTTTTTTTATATTCATTGTTTTCAACGTTTTGGTGACCACCATCTTATCTGTACTAAAGATGAATAAAACATAATACAATGAAAACTATGATAAGCAAGAAACTTTTATAATCAAACGTGTATGTATAAACAAAAATATCAGCATGAATGAAATCGAGACTCAGACTCTACTGCACGCTTTAAAAAAAATGATACTAATCAAAAAGTCCATAATACTTTGTTGATCCACAACCAGTATGCCTGTCTCTTCCTTTATTACCTGAACACCAATAAGATAGATTATTTGACATTTCAATTTCAAAAGATTTAGGGGAATACAAAAATTGTCAATATTTTTCAGTCTCTTGCTAAAATGTTCTTCAAGGCTCTTAATACTTTTTTTTGTTGCGAATGCATTTCTATGTAAGAAAAAGCGAAGTATTTTATATAAATATATCAAGCAACAACCCAATAACACTGGAAGGAACAACTCTTGAGGATGTGGGTAGCTTAAATATTTCAATAGTATAATTGACATATAAGGAGGGACAAACGCCAACGTAAGAGTCAGAACTTGCAAAGAAAGAACAGCATTTAAACTACTTAAAAAAAAACTTTGGAGCAGCCGAAGCAAGACCAAGGTCAAAATATTCAACACCACGGTAAAGCCTGTCTTTCTATATGGTCAGAAACATTGCGAACAACAGCAGCCGTTTCGAAAAAGCGTAAAACTTTTATAAATATATGTCTCTAAATAATCCTTGGAATCCACTGTTCTACCGTCGTCACCAGCGCAAACTACACGAAATTTAACGTAATGTCTGAAGGCTATTCCTGATTATGATCGGTTTTATGAAGCAAAGTTTGATTTCTTTTATAAAAAGAATGTGCGTCCCATCGATAAATCGTTAAACAGTCTAGTTTATCCATTCTAGGAGATAAACACAAAATAGGAGCGAATTTATTAATTATTTATCTGCTTTCAGCTTTAGTTCGCAACCATGATCAAAATTTGTATAAAAACATTGTAATTTCCATTGGCTTATACAAAGCTATTATTAGCTTCTTAAAAAAAATCTTGTTTCACAATAGAGATGAAATGATGACAATATATTTTCTACTTTCCTTTTTTCATAAAATAAACATATAAATAATGTATGAAATAATAATTTTAATTACATATTTTTAAAATTTCTATATTTAAATATCTACATCCCTTCAATATTTAAGGCAACATATCTATACAAGATTGAAGATTTTAACATTTGAAACATTAATGTTGCATACAAGTTTACGTTTTCGTTCGAATGCAAACAATGACTACCCGCTTAAATGTATTAAAGGGAATGAAATAATTCAATTGTATATAGCCATAAGTTTCATAGCGCCCATAAAGAACATTGCATCATATCGCAGCTTCAATATCCAAATTTTTCAAAAACTTGCAAGGGAAGATCTTATTCATCAATTCAATGTAAAATCACGCCACGATAATACATGCAATGGCGCGTGTTTCTCTTTCACATCTCAAACACACCAGTGAATAAAGTATTCATGATCACCCTTTCTATCGCTATATAGCAAACTTTTCCTGCAAACCATTCATGGACAACGTGTTTTTCTCTATCTAAAAGCATTGAGAGCACAGGAAATACAAGGAAGTCTTTTGCAACTCAAACATAAATGTGTGTTATTTCATTTGCCTGAAACTCAGATTATACGCTGTGACTGCTCGTGGAATTAATAAGCAAAGTAGTCGAATGAATTTGAAAATTTAATATTTCTCAAATGTTACACAAATAACACAATGTGGAAATACCTGAAGATTTGATTGGAGAATTTTTGAAAAATTCCTTGGCTATATTCTCTGTGAAAATGTGTTTTTGCAAATCAAATTTCTTCCTACTAATACTAATTAATTTTGGCATTAATTCAGTAAATGCACAAGGTATTCTTATTTAAATAATTATATTTCTCATTTAATTTTTATACAAATACTGTTTAAATAGAAATTGATGTAAATTTTTAAGTATGTAAAAGATATATTATATTTATGTATTTATATATAAATCTAGATCTATATATAAACTTGAAAAAGATTTGTTTCCAAAAAACAATGCGAATTTTAAAAAAATAGGAAATAAAAATCTTTTTTGGAGAGTAAAATCGCGTCTTACAACATAAAGCAGAATAAGTTTTCAGTTTTATCTTGATTAGTTTGACCATGCTACTCCTTATGTTGCTAAGTGTTGTCCTAGTCTTGTTTCCTCCATCATCTTATCATTAGCTTATTGCCCGGCTGGCTGGTTTGGCTCAAAGTGTCAGTTTCAGTGTCATTGTGATAAAGAATGTGACGTCAGTACTGGTCAGTGTCAGGGAAACTCCAGATGTTTGCTTGGATGGTTTGGCCAAGCTTGTCAATATCGTAAGTCACAAAAGCCATTCGAAGATAATGTAGATTTTTTCACTAATTAATTGATTATAGCTTCTATAACAATATTTGTATGTGCTGTGATTTATATAGTTTTTAACTGTTAAGTCCCTTATTTTAACATTCCCGTCGCCTCTTGTTCCGTCGGGTTGGCTAAAAATGAAGTAAAAAATTAGCCGCTTTCCGTAATGCTATCAAGCTGATATTTTGCAAGAAGACGTAAATCACCTAAAAGTTAATTGTATAAAAATTTCAGATTGATTGAATTTACCATAAATACATTAATGCCCTTTTAATTTATCTTGATATAATTGTATCGTAGCCATCTGTTGTTGACATCTAGGTGTTTTCGGTAGTTGAGACCAGCCATCGTTGACCACAACCCCCACCCGTCCACGTTCTACAGCAAAGGGAGTTCAGTCACGTTCACTCTGTAAATGTTCGTCGCGCGGTGCATATTATTTTGAATATAATCAATAATTTCAGTTCTGTCTCATATGTAAGGGATTTATATATTTTTTTTTTAAACTTTGTTTTTACGGGTTCTTTTTATTTTGCTTTATACGTAATCTAGTTACGTTAAAAAAATTCACAAAATTGTACAATAACAATTTTACAGAAGATTGGGTTACCATAGAATCAGGTGCAATAATTGCAACTATTGATGTATCCAACTCTACCTGGATAACTGACAGAGATGACATCACCTGTAATAATGACGTCAACCTTCAGGCCATTGTTGTGATGTGGAGTAAAGCTTTACCATTCACCTGGTTGAGGTTTGCTGTCAAAGATGTCAGTGAGTTGCATGAATTTGAAATTAATTTTAAAAGATTTTTGAAAACTGAAACAAAATTATTAAAATTAATAAGAAAGATATTAACATCCAGATAGAATGGAATTTAAGTGAGAACGCTCTTTTATATTCCTTTTAAGTAGCTTTTTAAAGTTTTTATCATGATGATGGCCACACTATCTGTACAGACTTCATTAACGATGTAAGATCAAACATATAAGTTGAAGCGACAGAACTCATGTAAATGAATATTAATAATCAGGTTTATGTTCAAAATCAAGACAATTGCAATGGGATGCATTACTTAGTTCTTTCACTTAGGGAAAAAGTTACTTTAAAATAGTAATTCATCTATTGTTTCGTTGTTTTGCTAATATAACCGAGACTTCAATTAAAAGTAACCCATTGCAGAAATATTTTTTAAAAAGAAAACGTTTTAGATATGAGTGACTACTCTTAAGGATACAATTTTCTCAATGAAAATAATTAACAATTGCGGAATATAATGTCTAAGATACAGATTTAAAGGACATAACGGTTGTCTTCAAAACAAATGCTGCAGCAATAACTGAATTTCCTTGCAACAATCAACAAATCTCCCAGTTTGACAGTAACACGATAGACGTTAGATGTCATGTGACAGTTGACGTCAAACAGGTGATTCTCAGAGGTCACGTCGTCAAGTCATTATGCTCCCTTTACATAAGTGGGGGTAAGTTAAGAAGTGAGAACATTAGTGTTTAGAATTGCACAGTCTGCATATTTTAAATAAATGATATTAATTGTTTTTATTATAGAAAACTTGAGTGAAAATGCATTTTATTGTGGCTTCAGGGCGATAAAACAAATTTAATGCGACAGTTTGTGGAACCAAATATTTAACACAATGAAAACTTTCTTCTCAGCACGCATTGTAATATAAACAATTTTTTTAAATAGCTGTTTTCACTCAAAAATTTAGGAAAAATAAATTACTAATGGAAGGAAATTTGGATAAAATTAACTAGATGAAATTAACGCCTTTAATCCGAAAAGAAAAAGACTTTTAAAATAGTTTTTTTTTTATCTTGTTCAATTCTTTTGGCTAGGCCTTGGACTTGAGATTATAAGGGAATCAATTGAAATGTTGTTGTTTTCTTTACGTTAAATTCTTTCATAGTGTCATCTTTGATGTTGACACACAATGCAAAATTTTAAATTATATATGAGTGACACCAGGACATTCACATAAGGATTAGCATGATTATCCGAACATTAGAGGTGGTATAATAAATCTGCTTAAAATTGACAATCAAGGAGTTTACTATAACTACGCACTTTTATATTTTAGGCCGCAATGTTGCTCTTAAACAAAGCGCAACACAGACGTCTACCCTTGTGTCTGACACATACAACTTCCAGGCATCCGCCGCAGTCAACGGTAACACAGAAGGAACTGCCTTCAGTAACTCATGTACACATACAGCCGACGAGGACGGGTCACCAAGCTGGAGTGTTACGTTTGATCAGCCGAAATTTGTCAAAAGATTCGTTCTGTACAACAGAAATGAAGAGAGTAGTGAGAGAAGATTCTTCGTTTATTTCCTAAAAGATTATCCTATATGTTTGTCAGCTTTAATATGGATATAAAAAATGCATTAGAATTATTCAAATATGTTTGGAATTTTTTCATGTTTAAAAGGTTTCGTTTTTGTTTTTTTTTCAGTAAAGACTCAAAAAAAAAATTATTATTATCAAGATAACCCTTTTTAAACAAACAAAGAGCTTTCAGATCCTTCTAGACAACATCAAATCTTTTTTATATTATAGCTTTAATAGCTAAAAAGTTTCTAATACTACCTGAAACAAGATTCAAACTGAAAATATTATACAAAAAAACTATAAGCGATGTTTGAGGTACTAGGAACCTACTTTGAATGGGTCCAATTTAGGAAATTATGTTCATAAATGTATACAAGTTTTGTATTTAAATTCTTACGCAATTTCAATGGAAAAGTTTTAAATTGAGAAATGAAATATTTATTAAAAATTATTGAACAAGTCCATTTCGAGAATTATTATTATTATTATTTTTAAGTCCCATAACCAGTGATCGCAGTGGGTTCAAATGTTTCCATTGGAACTTACTGAGGGTTGATAGACCTTGATGGGTGCCCCGACTCCCTTCCGGGCCAACGGAGGACTTTCTTAGCGTTAGTCATTCATGATTTTTTATTGTGGCTTTGAGTGAGCTCGATTACACGCCCCTCAGCTTGTGAGGCGAGCGCGCCATTTGACTTTGTTATCCAGACACCTTTTTAAATTAGTGAAATAATATTTTATGACAGGATCTTTGTTTGAAAACCTGTTTGCAAAAAAAAGTTAATATTTTATTTTGTTTTCTAGAGAGCCATTTCTTGTTATTTGCTGCACAAATGTGTAAGTATGAATTACATGTGCTTTAACTTTCTCATTTCAATTTCTTTTCCAGAGTGTTTTCTATGTTTGGATCGATTAAAACATTTTATCCTTCAAACTTTTGATTCCAACAACTCGAAATTGTTTTCTTATCAAGACCAAAGAGAACATCCACTCATTGTATACACAATAAATGTTCCAACTTATGCAAGGGATTTCCCAGTCAATAGAGTTCAAGTCTATGCTACATTCAAACCTGAAAGAGAAATTTTAACTCTTACATTGTGTGAATTTGAAGCTTATGGGGGTAGTTATTTCTTTCATTATTTTATTAGATTAGTTTTTCTACTTATAATAATGCCATTAAATTTGCAGTGATTTCTTTTAAATTTAAGTCAGAAAAGTTATATATAATTGATCAATTTTACTCTAATAGTCAGTATAAAATGTACTAAATTTATAACTACATTTATTTGAGAAAATGTTTTCCATTATCTTGCATTTTTTAAAGTATATGCTTTAGCTTTTAAATCAATAAAATACAAGATTAAATAATGAATAGTTTAACTGAAACATTAAATTAAAGCCTTATTACAAATATATGAGTATTTCGGGTAGACTAAATGTCTTAAATAAAAACAAATTTTTACGTTTAATTAACATTTCTTATTACATTCTTTATTCTTTTAATTTCCTATTTTCACCACTTATTTTTAAAATTTAATCTTAAGGTTTTCGTTCATCTATCTAAATCTTATAGAATGTGTTTCTGGAAAGTGGGGTCTAGAATGCAACAATGATTGTAATAGCAACTGTAAAACAGAGTGCCATGAAGAAACTGGTGCGTGTCTTATCGATAATGACTTCAGTAATCAGCAGTTTGATACACGTAAGTTATATAATACAAATGACTGGATATTGCTAAGTGACTCTTTTGACATGGAACACAATCTCTGATTGTAATCTTACACAAAACGTTTTTCAAAATGTTTCCATTTATAAATTTAATTTTTAGCCGTTTTTTTCCCTTTCAATTTTCTTTCAGCAAAATGCCCATTTCCTTGGTTTGGTTCCCAATGTCAGTTTTTGTGCCACTGCTTATCAAGCTGTGACGTCACTACCGGTCAGTGTCAAGAAGACTCTAAGTGCCAGCAAGGATGGTTTGGACATGCTTGTCAATATCGTAGGTGAAATGATTGCCAAATATGCAATTATTCATAACAATTTATATTCTTTATCTATTTGCGTCCTTCCTAAAGTCTCTTTATTGGTAAAGGTTTTTTTGGTATTTAGAACAATAAACTTCTTTAGTTGCCTACGCATTAGTTAAATCATTAAACCTTGAAACACTAGAGGATAGAAGAACCAAGAGTAAATTAGTAATTATACATAAGGCAATTAATTCTAATTTAGAAATACAACACAAAGATAACCTAATACAACCCTCAAATAGACATAAAGTTAAAACACCTTTCTTATTCCATATGCAAGAACAAACACATACAAGTTTTCTTTCTTTCCGTCCGGTATTCGGGCGTGGAATGGGTTGCCTGAAGAAACCAGGAGAGCAACCACTTTATCATATTTTAAAACTCTAGTAGGAATACAGGACTAAACACAAACCATAGAAATACGTAGGACGCAATAATCTTCTGTACAGAAGGAGCGTCTGTAACATGTAAGATAAGATAGATAAGATAATAAAATACAAAGCTGCATGTTATTCATTATGGAACTGCATTTTTATGAACATATAATGAAGCATCTATTTGTTGTTTTTTTTACAACTGAGATACTTTGGGTTACTTCAGGGCCGGGAGGAACATGTAAACCATTTCTCTGATGAATAAATGGCAATGCGTCATTAAAAAAATGTATTTCATTCTTTCGTGTATGGACTTTACATTTGGATTATGCTTTATTTTTCTTAAATACTACATTTTTGTATTCATTGAGATATTTAATGTGTGTCTTGTGTTTGAGATGTTTTTATAATATTATCATTCACACAATTGTATCCACTGGTGTACAATTAATTAGAAGATAAATTAAATTTCTGAACTTAGGTCATTTTCTATTACATAAGCTAAGCTTATGTTTACTAAATTGTAATATATACTACAGTATGACCTAAATTAGCAGATATCAGTTTAATTTGAAGGTACAATACATTCAATGCAGCCCTACTGCTGGTAATAACCAATTATACGTTAACATTTAACAGAAGACTTGGCCAGTGTTAAATCAGCAAATATTACAACAAACACAGATTTATCAAACACCAGCTGGCTTACTGATGGAGATAACTCTACGTGTAACCATGATGGCAATCTAGATACCGTAATTGTGACACTGAAAGACACTAGTCCATTTACATGGTTAAGATTAGTCGTCAAGGACAAATGTAAGACAATTTTTATCTGAATTAACTTTTTATTTTTAAAAATAACTTTTTTTTAAAGATTTAAAACTTAATCGAATTCATTAAACAACACTACCATCTCTCAGGAAATGTTAAGAATTACCAAAAGTAAACGGAATAATTTCACAATAAAATGACAACTTTAGTTATGTAGTAATAGTTATTCTAGCTGGTAACGGCTAGTATTAATTTTACTTTGTTTGGAAATAATATAGATATATATAAAATCACTTAATTAGGAATATGAAAAATGTCTTCCATAAAATACATTTATTTTCAATACTCATCAATGCCTGCTTTAAATCGTGCAATGTAAATATTGTAAACATTTTGTTAATTTTCAATTTAATCAAAAATAAAATGTTTTCAATCCGGCATCCTTCCGTCTCGCGAGACGATGGTGCATCACCGTTGGGTTGGGTTGCATTTCCTCGAGTGACTGTGCAGTCCTATCCTTGAGTGACAGTCTTTGCCACAGTTTTTACACACGAGTTCTGTGCTTCCAAATGTTTTGGCCTTTCTCCTAGCTCTTCTGTCTGCAGCCTCCTCCATTCTTCGCTCCTCGGCTACTATGACGCCCTCTTTGACAACTGTGCGCCACGTAGATCGGTCTTCTGCCTTACACTCCCAGTCACTTGTATGTATTTTGGCTGCTTTCATGTCCCTTTGACAGACATCTTTAAATCGCAAGCGTGGGCGACCTGTTTTCCTCTTTCCTGAAGCAAGTTCACCATATAGGAGGTCCTTCGGGATGCGGCCGGGGCTCATTCTTTTGACATGTCCTAGCCACCTCAGGCGTCTTTCACTAAGAATTGAGAACATGCTTTGGGTATTGGCACGCGTTAGTACCTCACTATTAGGCACTTTTTCTTGCCATTTAATACCAAGGATGCGGCGCAAGCATCTCAAATGGAAGCTGTTAAGCTTACGCTCTTGTGATGTATAAGTGGTCCATGTCTCGCTCCCATATAGTAGTGTACTGATGACACAGGCTCGATAGACGCACAGTTTGGTTTTCTCCGTTAGCTTGGTGTTTTGCCAGACCCGCTTATTTAGTTTAGCCATTGTTGCGGCTGCCTTGCCAATTCTGCTGTTTATTTCTTCTTCAATGGACAGTGTATTGGAGACCTTGGATCCCAAGTAGGTGAAGCTGTCCACAACCTCCAAGTTTTCATTATCGATATTTATGGTAGGAGGAGGTCGAGTGTCTTGGGCCATGATGTTTGTCTTTTTCAAGCTGATTTGCAGACCAAATTCTTTGCAGGCATTGGAGAAGCTTGACACGAGTTGTTGCAAACCAGATTCTGTATGTGCTGTTAGTGCCGCATCATCCGCAAATAGTAGCTCTCGAATTAGGACATCCGTCGTTTTGGTCTTGGCTCGGAGGCGGGCAGTGTTGAAAAGTCCTCCATCAGCTCTGGTATGTAACCAGATTCCCTCACTGCTATCCTTGAATGCGTATCGAAGAAGTACAGAGAAGAATATTGCGAAGAGTGTTGGTGCGAGTACACAACCTTGTTTAACTCCGCTGCTGACAGGGAAGGCCTCTGACTTAGCTCCATCGAACTGTACTGTGCCAAGCATATTTTCATGGAACTGTCTGATGATGGCAAGTAGGTGAGGGGGACATCCAATTTTTGCCAGTATTTGGAATAGCCCGTTGCGACTGACTAAGTCGAAGGCTTTTGTAAGGTCCACAAATGCAATGTATAGTGGCATCTGCTGCTCTCTGCATTTTTCCTGGAGCTGTCGTATGGAGAACACCATGTCTATGGTAGACCGACCGGACCGGAAACCACACTGAGATTCTGGATAGACGCGGGATGCTAGGCTTTGTAAACGTTTTAGTATAACGCGGGCAAAGGTCTTTCCTACAATACTAAGGAGTGAAATGCCGCGATAATTATTGCAATCACTCCTATCACCTTTGTTTTTATATAGTGTCACTATATTTGCATCCTTTAGGTCTTGGGGGATGTAGCCCTGTTCCCAGCAGAGGGACAGAATCTCGTGCAATGGTTGGAGTAAAGCTGTCTTGCCACTCTTTAGAACCTCTGGTGGTATTCCATCATTCCCAGGCGCTTTTCCACAAGCTAGACTGTCAATTGCTTTGCTCAGCTCTTCCTGTGTGGGCACGACATCAAGTTCTTCCATGAGTGGCATATCTGGGATGTCATCTAGAGCGGTGCTGGAGACTGTGGTAACTGTTGAATACAATTCCAGATAATGCTCAACCCACCGTTTTAGCTGTGCTGCCTGGTCTTGAATAATTTCTCCATTTTTGGACTTTAGGGGAGCAGCTTTTGACGTCAAGGGGCCCGTTGCCTTTTTGATGTTTTCGTACATGACTTTTGCATTGCCCATGTCTGCAGCTGATTGTATACTGGAACAGAGCTTAAGCCAGTAGGTATTGACACATTTACGTGCAACCTTTTGGGCAAGTGACTTAGCTGTTTTTAAAGCATGCAAATTGTCAGGTGTAGGCTTTTCCTTGTAAGCCATAAGAGCTTTCCTTTTTGCTTCAGTGACGGGTTTCATCTCGTCCCAATGTTCATCAAACCAGTCCGTGTTTTTGTGAGATTTTTTGCCAAAGGCTTGTATTGCGGATGTATAGATTGTGTCTCTCAGTTGCGTCCATTTGGAGTCAATGGTGACGCATGGGGACATCTTTGAGAGACTTTCCTTCACCTTGTCTTTGAACAGCTGCGCTATCGCAGGGTCTTTCATGCAGGAGGTATTGATGCGTGGACTTCCCTTTTTCTTTGTGTGGTACGAGTTTTTCCTCATTATTCGTACTTTGCTGGCGACAAGGGAATGATCCGTGTCACAGTCGGCACTGTGATAGCTGCGAGTGAGTAGGACGCTAGCTAGTTGTGCACGCCTGGTGATAATGAGGTCCAGCTGGTGCCATTGGTGGGATCGAGGGTGTCTCCAAGATACTTGATGTATATCCTTGCACTTGAAGAAAGTGTTGGTCACACACAAGCCTCGTGAGCAGCACAATTCCAGAAGCCTTTGTCCATTTTCATTTAACTTTCCTCTTCCAAATAGTCCAAGGCAGGTGGGCCAGGCTTCGTGGTCGCTCCCCACTCTAGCATTGAAATCTCCTAGGAGATAGATTGCCTCGTCTTTGTGGATGCCGGCTATTGCCTGGTCTAACGCTCCATAGAACTGGTCCTTCTCTTCCGGAGTTGAATAGAGTGTTGGGGCATACACACTAAGAATGTTTGCTGGGCCCGCAGTTGTTCTGAGTCTTAGAGTGAGGATCCTCTCCGTGCCTGATGACGGTGGTTCAATGGATGGTAGAAGAGTGTTTTTAACAGCGAAACCCACACCATGCTGTCTAGGTTCGTCTTTCGGTCTGCCTTGCCAGAAGAAGGTGTAATTGGCCTCTTTGAGTGAACCGTTGTCTGGGAGCCTGGTCTCCTGAAGGCATGCTATGTCAATCTTTAGCCTTTTAAGTTCTCTATCGATTATTCCTGTCTTCCGTGTGTCGTTTATGGACTGCAGATCATCAGTGATGCCGGGACACATAGTCCTCACGTTCCAGCTAGCGATTCGAAGAGCTGGGGTCTTCTTTTTCTTTTTTGTATTTCTTGGTGCAGGGCTTAGTGGCCCACTTGTTGAGTGGTACTCTAATCTCCACGCACCCAGTGGAGAAGGCAGGCCATGACGGGATAGCACCTATTTGACTGGGGGCTGCCCAGTTTGAGGCGGGCGGTAGCTGTCCAGTGAGACATTGGTAGTCTCTCCCACCGTCGGAAGCAGCCCCTGGCGCCTAGCTCTACGTCAATTGAGCTTTGGCTTATAACCGGTAACTGCTGCTTCCCGTGTTTTGTCGACACCTTGCGGCGACGCTGGAGTGTCCTCTCCAGAGGTGATGCAAGCCTGGGCGGGTATTATGGAGAATTAGCTGCTGCCCATACAGCATATCCCCCCTCTCCACGTCAATGGTGTAACCAAGGGAACGACTTGCGTCGATGCAGCTTGGCTGCCATTGGCGTCGCAGGAGCTGCCGGTATGTACATAAGTCTTATGTATAGACCGCCTGTAGGTGCTCCAATTCCTGATTTTCTTTCAGGGTTTACTCCCTTAGCCTTTCCCGCAAGGCAGGTATAGCCGCAAGGCAGCGGAGGATTTGTATTCGGAGTTTCCTTCTCCTAGATGAACTACCAGCCAAGGTTTTAACGAGCATCATCTACCCGTAGGGGTGCCAGAACCGGGGTTTGAACCCGTGACCGATTTTTATTTTTATTTTAGAATTGTTTTTGTACCGCAGCGCACTAACACTTTGACCACCGCGCC
>MUZC01004736.1:176802-220373 GCA_002072015.1 Radix auricularia | reverse complement strand
ACCACCATCAATTCATATAAACTCTTCACACAATGATTAGTCGGCTGAAGATATTCTGTACCACACCATCGTTCGTTGATTGTCTCAGGGAGAAACATCTCGCTGTGTTCTGTTGCTACGAAAAGTGATACTGGAATATTATGCCACGAAAAATAAGGACTGCCAACTGCAGAACCAGGTCTTCTTAACATTTCTAGCCTTCCTTGTAGATTTATTTATTTATATCAACTGCCTCAATGAGTCTCGGCAAGGCAAAGGAACAACAGTTTGCCTTATGCACAGAAGAGTACAGGATTTCTGTGATAAATGCCATCTGCTACAAAGTCATATTCAACAGCTCAATCTCTTTCATTTCCTGCAACGTGCTGTTCTAATCATGCAGTTTCAACCCCAATTTGTTCACTCTTTGTAAAATAACACCAAGGTACTAACTGAACTCCAGCTCAATGAGCTTATGTCCAGAAAATTCATAAGTCTAAGTATAAGGCAAGCGTGTTGAGGAGCAGGCGTGGGGTGATTGCAGCCCGCACACCACATGCAGCCAGCCAGTTCATTTTTTGTAGTCCATCAAGGCATTCAGAAAACCCTCCTTTAACCGTAGGTCCACCACCAAACATTTGTCTCGTGTTTCCATTAGAGTCAGAGTGGGTACGTCACTCTGAGAAGTGTGATCACCCTTAAATCTGTCGTTATTGATGGAGACCTTTGAAGATCTAAGATGTATTTGTCAATTATGTGTAAATCTAAAATAAAGATCATGATGAGCCTCTCTACACTTTATGCTGACAACCTCGTTATCAAGGATTTAACTCTCAAAGTAGTATAAGGGTTTTCAATAAACTTCCGCCTCATTCCCGTAAGGATTTCCCTTATTACGATCAACTGGTTACCAAATAAAAAAATTGGCGTAAAATCAATTTATAATATCATTGTCATACTGACTTCATTTTTTAGGCTAAGAATGATTATTTTACGCATCCAAAAGACCGTACTGAGTTTAAAACAATATTTACCTGTAGTTTAGTACTATTATTTTAGTAATTTAGTATAGCAAAAACGAATATTTGAAAAAAAAAAAAAAAAAAAAAAAAAAAAAAACCCGTTAAAACTATCCAAAAAAAAATCGCGAATCAATACAATTATCTCAAGACCAAGCATTTTAATAAAGTTAGTCTACTATTTTCCAAGTAGACATTTTTCTCAACTACACCTAAACGTTTTTGCATTGTCAAAGTAAATGTTTTCTTTACTGTAATTCGGTTGTATTCACTTTTAATTGATAACAATGAATTAATAATTCCTAAAATTAGAGCTAGTATGCAGGCATTGTATTTCTATTTCTATTTTTAAATCAAAGAAAAATAATAATGTTGGTGTCTCTGAACAACAGGCTACGGGAAAAGTTTAACAATCACCTTCAAAACAGGTGAGACAGAAATAACCGATTTGACATGCAAGAACCAACAAGTCTACCTAGTGAACGATCGCACAATTGACGTGGAGTGTAATATGACGGTAGATGTTATACTGGTGGTCATTAAAGGAGAATTTATCACATCCTTGTGTTCGCTTTACATTAGTGGCGGTGAGTTGTCTGTTTTTTTTTTGTTTTTTTTAATATTTTCTCCATTTAAAAAAAAAAATATAATTCAATTTTAATTATTTTTTTTTAAATCACTTAGCCCTTGATTTATAATAAAACAGTTATGACTTTTTCTAGCTACTTGTTACATAAAAATAATATTTAAAAGAAAATATGAATGTTAAAAAGCATATTATTGTAACGTAAAACTGACCAGTACAAGGGTCTTTGTAACTTTAGAAATCATCTGTGTCTTAAAACACCCTAGTTTTTATTTTGTGATCTCGTAATGCATAAGACGCAAAGCGTAAATATTGTTGAATATAATATAGTAGTAGATAAGAGCAAAATACATTACACGAAAGCTCTGTTAACTTCGCCCTCTTTCAAAAAGTTCCAAACCTGGGACAGCAAAAAATATATGTTTTTACAGTGATAAGGATAATAAGTAACAAGGGGATATTATTCCATCCATTATCTCTCAAACCCAAAAAGAAAAAAAAAACTTTTGAATTAAAACTGATGTAGGATTAAAAAAGTATAATATTATAATGTTAATAAACATTTAATGGGAAAAGATTAAACAGAAAACTAACTGATGACACGTCTCTTTGAAGACAAAAATGATGTGACTTGCAATTGATCTTCTATGTCTCATATTGATTATTGAAATAGATTAACTGAAACTAAAGACGTCCGATAACCCTTACCTATGTTAAGGTATTAATATTATTGTAGGGAATTTTAAAAGTGTTTGCATCTGATGAAAATTGTTGTTTTCTTTTTATGATATTTTCTTTTGGAAATGAGTTTATATAATTAAAATGTCCGGCCTATGTTTTCGACCTTTGAACTGTAACTCCTCCTAAGCCATACCTGATATGTTAAGAAGGTCACAATGATGTTCATGGGCCGAAAACATTACGGAAATGTTTCACTGGATTTCCTGAACAATCCAAAACAACCGAAAAAATATCAGTACTTTGTAAATTTCCCGCCCACAATAACAGCTATCGGGTTGAAACAAAGCCAAACAGTAGCTCATAATATTTAGAATAATGTTGGAAAAGGATTTTTTGAAAAGTTCTTTCCGTTTCACTCCCGTAATTAAAACCGCAAGTTTTCGATAGCAATTTTTTTTGTTTAGTTTCAGATTAATTGATTTGAAATTACTTTTAACTTGACCTAGAGAAAAATTGTTGCTGTAGTTTTCACGCTTTGGGAATTGCTAATTTTAGACTGTTGCGCGATGTGCATTATATTGACACATTCTTGATGTGACCTTAGAATGATTGCCCTTGAGTTTAAAAAAAAACAAATAGAAAATTCTTTGTTGGATATTGCTTTTAAATACTCATTCGAGTTTTAATTATTTTGTTTTAATTTTTTTTAAAACATTTGAATTGCAACATAATGGGACAGTTCTTAAAACATTTCAAAATAAATCATATTACATTTCGTGTTTTGTTTCTTATTTAATTTATCATGTAGATTTAGATCAGTAGAATGTCTTTTAGGGACATTTAGGTAAACTTCATTAAAAATAATAGTATGTGGTCATTTGCAGTATCATGATAATGTATGAACATTAATGGGATGCGTCAACGTTTTTTTCCTAATAGTGCTAGGGAGTAAATAATCATAATTAAAATGCAATCTTATTTGTCAAATAACGTATTTGTCAAGTAGATTTGACTCTAAGTGACTTAGAGAAAAAGAAATTATGTGTTTGTGTTATATTGTGTGGAAGGCAGAAATATTCGATTTTTTAAGATTAAAAATATTTAATAAGACCCTTGAGGATAATAATGTTTCTGTACCATTAAAAACATTGTTTTTTCACATCTTTTCATTTAGGTCGAAATGTTGCACTACAACAAAGGGCGTATCAAACTAGCACATACACCAATGGCGATCAAACTAGCAGTCAACCATCAAACGCTGTTGATGGAAATACGGATGGAGATTTCACTCACGACTCGTGCTCACATACAGCTGATGGAGATAATGTACCAGCATGGAATCTTAGCTTAAACCGTCCCTATACCATCAACAGATTTGTTTTGTATAACAGACTTTTTGGCGGTACATTTTAAAAGTTATTTATTTGTGTTATAGTCATTAGAAAACAAAGATTTTTCATTTTTTCCAACGTTTATGTACAATGATATTAAATAAATTCAAATATTTATCTCGACACTTTACATTACACAATAATTGCATTTTAAATTGAGGATCTTTATTTTAAATGTACACCATTGCTTTTAATTTCTCGTATACTTTGTCTAGTCTAGAGGAACATATGTAATAGTGCACAAAATCGACGTCGAGATTATAGATATACTCGTGTTTTACCAGTCAAAAACGTAGAATTTTTTTAAGTAAATATATTTCAGTTTTTTAACTGCCCCTTTTGCCTGAAAACATTATAATAGAAAATGAGAAAAATGTTGAGACAAAGAGAGAAACAAATATCATTTCCATATTGAACAATTGCATAAAGACGTCCCAGAAGAGTTATTTTTAGTACAGCATTTATTTTTTCAAACTTAAAAGCGGAAATCTTTCTAAAATCTACCGTTGCGAACGGACATGCATAGCAAATTATATATTTTGATTATATATACGAATATATATGTTATGATAAAACGTCTGGGCTTAGGCTGCGCGCTATATATGTTTGCATGAATAATAATGACATAATCATGATAATTGTGAATTCTTAGTAAATGCACCAATAATACAGCTCAGTGCGTTGAAATAAAAGATTTTACTGTAATGTGATCTATATCAATTACATATGTGATTTGACGCCGTTTAAGCTTCATTGAAGAATATAACTTGTCAGTTTATTCGCCTATTTGTCCATACATTATTACTACAAAGTTATCAAAAAAGAACGTTTAAAAAAATGTTACTATTTACACGTGTAAATAGCAAATAACAATATTTTTGCATGAAACGTAATAAGCAATGTATATATATATATACAATGTGTGTGTTTAGCTGAATGTAATCCTTTCCATTTTCTTGCTTATTTTATCAATTTTTTTAAAATCATAAAATAAATAAATTAGCTCTGCTAAAATTAACAATTAATTTGTTGATTAACCGTTAAAAAATTTAACATTAATTTTTTAAAATGATTAATCGTCACACACTTATAAATGTACTGGAAGTCAAAAAGTAAAATAAATTTGGCCGATAAATATAGACTAATTTCCGAGAATGTTTAAAATGTTGATAAAAAAATTCTGTCCATTGGGAGAATCGTTGCCTATTATCGCAGTACCATGCTCTAAATCTTAGCTTCGTTGATCCGTGTGCCAAGTTTAAAAATAACTCGTTTCCAAAGTAGCACACCGTCCATTTTTTGTTCAATTTTTTAAAAAATTTGCGTGGCGTCAAATATCTGCGCAGCCGCACTACTTAAAGGGCACATTGCCTCCCTTGTTCAAACACTTCACTTACGTATTATCTGCTAACCAAACATTCTCTACAGTATCAGAAACTTCAGCTGAGACAATCTGAAGCCATGTAAACGATTGTTCGGCTCGGCTTGTAAATAAGACACGCTCGTCACTTGAACCTAATAATGTCAATACTTATGTCTGTTTGCGTTGTTAGTTGAACGACGACACATAAAGAAGACATTACAGTGTTATTTCTATTTTCAACAAGTACGTTTAATAAATGTTATTTATGACACCGTTTATTTCAAATTTTGGCTTAACGATTAATTAATCGTTAATTTTTCAGACGTTAACGATTGATTTTTAATTAACCGTTAACAGCCCTAAAATAAATGATTCATTTACGTTACTTTTTTGTTTTTTGTTTTTTAACTCAAAATAATCAAACGCATGTTTTAAATTTTAATAAAAAATTCTGAGATACCAAAGTTTCCAAATTCATTAATCAGGCTTTATGATAATCTCCAGAATCCGGAAAATGCTTAAAACATTTTCAACTTGCAAGTTTTGATTCCAACAAGACGTTAGTATTCACATACCAAGACCCACTAGATTTAGAAGCAATTTTATACACAGTTACGGTGCCATGGGAGCTTAGAGATATTCCTTTCACTGAAATACAAATTAAAGCTGTTACTAAGGTCTATGACTACACTTACCCTGTGCTTACTCTGTGTGAGTTTGAAGTTTACGGTGGTAAGAAAATCACTTTTTGTGTTTATTATTTATATATTTTAATGAACAAATTGTTAACACGTCATATAGTAATTGTTAACTACAGGTAATTGATTTAGAAAAAAAAGCGGCAATGCTAGTTTATAGAAGCAGTAAAAACTGCTATCAATCCGTATCATATCTCGATAAATTATTTGAGACCAAAACAAATTAAGGCATTGACAAAATTTCAGTATAATGCTACGATAAATTATTGTATCGTTGTAAGGATCATTAAAAAAGTATTTCACGCTCGAGAGGGGGGAGGGGGTGTAAGAAAATGGGACAGTTCTATGACAGAAAGGAGGGGGGAGAGGTCCAGCATTATGTCAGTCATGGTGTTTTATATTACATTTTAATAAGTTTGTTAATTTTTTTTAAAAAAAAATTTGAAAGTGTGATGTACGAGATTTGTGACATTGGGTGACAAGGGGGAGTTAAAATGGTCAAAAAAATATCACGATATACTTTATGGGCAACCCCTTAATATTATTGAATTTTATTACACAATTATATATCCTAACATTTCTCTTGTCATTATTCATATTTAAACTTATGTTAGTATTGTAATTAATATTTATTTTCATTTCAAGTCCTTAATATGATGAGATCCAAATGGCATACAAATTTACCAAACGAAAAATGTTATTTAAAATTGTTCATATTTTTATATTTATCACAAGTTTATAGAAGAATTAGAGCCCCTCTAAATAAACATTATTTGTATCGGTTTATATTTCATTTATATTATTTTTAATGATACAATATTCAAGAATGTGTTCCTGGTACATGGGGTCTAGAATGTATCAATGTATGTGACATCAGCTGTAAAACATCGTGTCACGTAGAAACTGGAACATGTCAAGTTGATAGTGACTGGAGAAATCTTGTTTGTGAATCACGTACGTAATAAAACAGAATTTGATGACAATTTTACTTTAATTATTTTAATTTACAATTTGTAGGCTCCATTTCCGATGGAATTAACATTGTCCGATTGCTTAAGACCTTTTTTTTTTTTTTTTTTTTTTTTTTTTTTTTTTTTTTTTTTTTAAAGAGGGCACAATAGCTTCCACCTCAGAGGTATTTAAACACATTAAAGTACTTTTAGTTGCTATAGATTAAAATAACTACACTTTGCATTTTCTTTCCTTTTTAAAAAAATGTTCCGTGCACATATCATTAGCTTAAAATATTATACGAAATTGTTACTAACGTTTAATTATTTCTTTAATTAAAAAAAGTTATCTCTCGGTCATTATAAAAAAAAATATAATTCGTTAATATATGGATCTTGTAATGTATAGATAAAGTTTTACTGAACAGAATTCCATAAGCTATTTCCATACCGATATTTTTCCGCATTTCAAACTTTTTCTCTTTCATGTATCAAACTTATTAGAAAGGAATGTGGATACGACCACAATCGCTGTCGGAGTTGGTATAAGTGTCGGATTCTTACTTATTGCGTCACTTCTTGTTGGGATCTACTGTTTGAGACGTAAAGGAAGGCCAGCACCAGATACGGTGGTAACACCTCCTACCCATTTGGAAAATAACAAAATAATAAAAGTTTTATCACCTGCAGGAGACAATCATGAATACGAAACCGTTGGTCCAATGGGTAAGACCAATTAAAAAATTAATTGATTCAAAATCTTAACAACCTATTTCCGACAGCTGGAGTCCTTGTTTCGGCTTCTTTGTTAATGTTAAAATTGGTCACGCAGTTTCTTCACCTATCTGCTCAATCTAATAATTATTCATACCATTGTTGGATCTCATCATATTGAAGACCCTATTGGTTGATTTTGGTGTATTTCTGGTCTATTTTAAGAGAAAATAAAATAGAAGGACGTTTTTTATCATAACTGTTCACTATAAAGAGAAGCATTAATTTGTTTTGAAAAGAACCAAGATTACGCTGTCATTTATTAAATTTTGAATGCTACCATTTTTTAAAAAGAAAATTTGGCAATAGAAAAATTTCAAAATCAGACAAACGTGTGTGTGTGTGATTAACGATGCAACACAAATATAGCATGTAAATTGTCGTAATTCCTAAAAATGAAAAAAAAACTTTATTTCAGGTAATTTTGGTGACACTGAAACAAATACTGGGGATCATTATGATTACATTGACATTGAAAACGTAGCTACCAGTCCAGCGAAAGATGACGAAGGATCGGCACACATCTTGGAACATCATACGCAAGAAAATATTGAAGACACCAATAGATATGAAAATGTCTTAAATAATATAATAGAGTGAAATTGGTTTCATAGTTCATTAATGTTTTTGAATTTCATACACCCTAATATGTTATTGTACCTTATTAATTTTAGAATCAATACTTGTAATCCGACGTATTTATTTCTTACAATAAAAAACTATTACCCCTTAACAATGAAAATACGATAATTATATATTAACAAAATTGCGTGAAAATTTCATTTTGGATCTTGAAAGCAAGTTTAACAATTTCAGCTTATATAATCTATGTCATTAAAATTCTTTGGAGCCGAATTTCCGAATTCGCTGCTTTTTAAATTTTGTATTTGTGAACATGTTCAAGAAGTAAAAATTTATTTTCAATAAAAAGCAGAGGTCCTTAATTTTTAAGGTACTTTAATATGATAACAAATCTCATGCCCGAAAAATTATTTTTCCGCTAATGAAAATAGTTTATTCATTACTCATACTCATTATAATGTATGGCATCTGAAGTCTACGATAGGTGAAAGAATCATCTTTATTATGTGCAGCTCTTGGTGTGACTGATGAGACCAATCCTCCAGTTGTTCGGCATCTCACACACCCAAATGCAATGGGGCAGTGTTGCCTGGCCTTCCTCCTCGCTCTTTTTTTTAGCTTCCGCACTGATTTGCTCCTCTTCTCTTAGTGATACTTCTTTCACTAATGCCCGCCACGTGGACAGATTTTCCCAGTTTTGTATGTCAATTTTGGCTGCTCTCATGTCTTTTTTTCATATGTCCGTTTTTCTTAGACATGGCCGACCAACCAACCTTTTCACTGTCGCCATAGCACATCCTTGGGTATGCGACCAGTCTGCGTTCTCTTAATGCGTCCAAGCAAATGGAGGCGTCTTTAACTTAATATGGCTGGAATGCTATTTATGCTTGCTTGAGCCAGGACCTCTGTGTTGGGACTTTCTCTTGCGATTTGATGTCAAGCATGCGGTGCAGGCATCTGAGGTGGAAGCTATTGTGCCCTCTTTTATGCCTGGTGTAGTTGATCCAAGAATCCCATCCATAGAGGAGTGTCCCCAGTAAGCAGGCCAGGTAACCTTGCAGCGTAGTCCTTTTTGTGAGTTAGGCATTGGATAAGACTCTTCTGTACAGTCTATACATTCATACGTCTATTGGCATTCTCAGGATTAGCTAACATAATCAGTGGGTATGCCTCTAAACCTATCCTCGAGCGCAGAAGTGAAAGGCCAGTTCTATGAAGATCTTAATTAACCACCAACGAAGCAATCTACCTCCTTGGTGACTTCAATGCAAGAGTTGGAAGTGACCACAATGACTAGCCAACTTGCCTCGGTTGTTTTGGAAGAGGTAGGCTAAATGAAAATGGGCAGAGATTACTGGAGATGTGCTGCTTACATGGACTTTGTGTAATAAATACCTGCTCAAACTGCAAAGCAATTTACAAAGTTTTATGGAGGCATTCCCCTCTAAACACTGGCACCAATTAGATCTTATAATCACAAGACGCACACAACTGGCCAATGTACTCTTCACTCGCAGCTACCACAGTGCAGACTCCGACAGATATAATTACTTAGTAGCTAGCAGGGCTTGGTTAAAGGCAAAGAAATTGTGCCGCAACAAAAACAAGGACAAACAAAGCTAAGACATATGCTCTACCAAAATTCCAGAGAGAATCAACAGAATATATCCAGAGACTACAAGAAGCTCTTGTACAAATGCCCCAAGTAAACACTAGTGAGTCAAAATAGTCACATTCTCGGGACACCATACATTGTAACGCTAATGCAGCATTTGGCAAGAGATAAAGCAAAAGTCCAGATTGGTTTCAGGCCCACTGGGAGGAAGTGTAGCATGTGTTTGTTGCAAAAAGAACGGCTCTGTTAGGCCTTGTCAAAAAAAACTCTACATTCCCTTAAGAGTGCCAAAAAATGCCCAGCAGGCAGCTCGCCCCTACGCTAACACATATGGCTCAATCTAAAGGCGATACGAAGGCTATGTACGAGAATATTAAACAAGCAACAGGCCCACTGACCTCCAAGACAGCACCCTTAAATTCAAAATCAGGGGAACTTATCACCAATCGAGACAAACAACTCAAACTGTGGATTGAGCACTACTTGGAATTGTACGCAACAATAAAACATGTCTCAACTGCTGCTCTGAACGATATCCTAATCCTGCGGTCATGGAAGAGCTTGATACCCTACCCACCATAGTTGAGCTAATTAGAGCTATCGATTGTCTACCCAGCGGGAAAGCTCCTGGCAGTGATGGAATTCAACCAAAAGTTCTCAAATTGAAAAATAGGTAGATCTAAGTACTTTTACAGCCTTGTGATAACAGTCATATTCCAATAGTCCTTCTGGGCACTTGAAATAGGCAAAGTTCTTTGGTTCTGTTCTGCCCTTGTAGCTACTGGGCTGTTCTGGTCTCGTCGTAAGTGCTGGCACTTTTCACTCTTGGAACTCGACAACACACTGGATACTGGAGAGCAATCAAGCGGATGCCTCTCTCAAGGACAGGATTGTCACCGACCACACACTGGACAGCAACGAGGCGGATGCCTCTCTCACAGACAGGACTGTCACCGGCAAAACACTGGACACTGTGCAGCAACTAGGAGGCGGATGCCTTTCTGTTGGTACGGAAACGTACCCAAAAAACGTTGATTTAAACAGAAATTTCGACGCCTTGATGCTCGACAAAACTTTCTGGTTCTTTGGCGACTTGCAAGACGGATACGGTGTGTATCCGACACCTTGCACTGTTCAGCGATGATCTGGCTTTCGATAGCACACCAATGGACGTGATGGACGAGCCCCCAATGTCGGGATTCGTTGTCTAGGGTTTCTGATCGTAACTTCACCGCCAAATTGCGCACAAAGACCGAACACAAAGTCCTTGTACTAAGACGGACTAACAGCAATCTCTATTAATCGTAGTACAACTCCATGCGTCTTAACATCACGTCTAACAACTCTCAGTGCAACAGACGAACACTGGCCAACGCCAAAACTCTTGTATCCCTTGTGTACTGCATGTCGAAGGTTCCTCCATATAACAACCGACCATTATCTCTCTCACAATAACTGCCTTCCCACTACGTCACGTTCACACTCTTACGTCATACGCTTTCATACCGTGAGCACCGCACCGCACCAAACACAAGTAACAGCATTTGACATGTCAGGGAAAACCCAATAACTCCATAATGCTTCCCTGACAATTGGTATTAAGTTAAAAAGATAGCAATACACTGAATCGATAAACCCTTTGAACCAGGAAGTTGAGCTTCTATGTTACAGCTTGTGTCAATATGCATAAGAAGTACAGCGGCCTTCAAAATATTCAAGGGATAAATAGCTCGTGTGTGTGCACCTATTCAAAGGGTTTATTTATTCAAAGTATGAAGCTGTAGGATTCTCGTTGCTTTTCATCACATTTTCAGTACTACGTTAAGTCAATGGTTTAAATAGGAATTTAAACTAAGCTTGGTTTTCAAAAAATAATCTTGGGTATTCAAGCAAATTGTTCTCAGCACATTTTAGAGTTTTATTACGCTTACCGCATATTTGAAAAAAAAAGGAATCTGATTTCTTACACATAAAAAAACACGAAGTTTGTAAATTAACACACTGGTTATCGTAGAAAAGACGCAGCCATTTTTTTGCTAAGGAATCATTATGTTTAGATTTTCTTTCCAACTTTTATAAATATTTTCTAAGAGTATGAACTCAATGATTTTTGTTTTTCAGCTTTTTAACGTTGTCTGTAATCACTCTATTGGACAATATCAGTATTAAACATCAATTTTAATTTTTTAAAAGATTTATTGCTATTTATCTTAGGACGATATTAAATATTATCTGTTTTCTGCTATTCAAAAAAAAAAATCAATTTATAAAAGACTCCATTTTCCTTAATCATAAAACTTACTTATAATGCAGAGGATTCTTTCAGTAAAAAGTGGTATTTAATTTAGAAAAATAAATTTTGATTTTTTTTTCATCAGGGAAATATTATTTACTTTCCTGCAGTGCTGCAATTATCTCTTTAATAACCAATGTTATTCAACTATGAGCAAACAAATATTTTATTTCAAATGAACATGAACAAAACACTAATATCTTATTAGATAATTCATTTGAAAAATTATTAACCCCGCGTCACAGAACACATCGTTTACACATAATTCCATTCTAAAAACCATTCAAGTGAAACGATCTCTCTCGTAATAAACACTTTGAGTGAGGAGAGTCTTCGGAGTAGGCATTGTTATTCAGCTCAGACACAAGTGAATGGCATAGTAAAGGCGAATATTTCTATCGAATTTTTCACCTAAAATAGCAGTATTGCTTTTAAAGAGAAATAAAATAATAGAAACTTAATTAGAGGAGAATATTTGAATATGTAATACTTTATTGCTAAATATTAAATAGAGTTGAGGATTTTCTCCCCGGACTATTAAAACTTCGTTGTGTATTCATTTTCAATGCATTAATTAAAAAACATTTCTGTCCCTAGTCATATATGGATTTTATTTGGTCACTATTAAAACTACGCAAGTTATTATTTTTATTTGTTTAATGAAAAGTGGTTTGTATTCGTTTATTAAATACACTTAGAATATAATGAGACGAATAATGAGAAATCTCCTTGTCAATTAAGTAACTAAAAGATTCATTAAAGACCTTAGGCTTTTAAAATAGAAAATAGAACAATTTTTAAAAATTAGATAAACTAAAAACTAATTTAAAAAACAGGTGCATGATTCATTACTGGAGAATATTGACAATTGACAAGAATAACAGTATTGATGTATTCATTAACCTTACAAACACTACAGTTTAGAAGTTAGAGCAAAGAGTTAATAAAACATAAGGCATTAAATTCTAACTTACAAATAGAACACAGAGGTTAAGGGCTAAAACACTTTTCTTTATTCCCTATGCAAGAACAATGACATCAAAATTTTCCTAATTCCAGCCTTGAATTCTGGCGTGATATGGGTTGGCAGATAAAACTATGACAACCTGCACTTTATTAACATTTAAAATTCTAATAAAGCTGCAAGACTATACATAAACCAAATATAAGCGTAGGGCGCAATAATCTTCTGAATAGAAGGAGTGCCTGTAATAAATAAGATGACATAAGTGAAGATTTATAGTATTCACAGATTCAAACTAATACAATATATACCATGAATAGCAATGCACAGACACATCAAAAGTTTACTCTATTGCAAACAAAATCACGGTAACTAAACAAACATAAATAAATTTAAAATAAGTTCATTAAATAAAAGTGCTTTAATATACTTAATTGTTATACTACCTTATCTTAACTTATATGTTACAGACGCTCCTTCTATACAGAAGATTATTTGCTATCAATATTTTATGTCTATATGTAAATTTATGAGCTTTTCTTTACCAGATTTTCAAGAAGGCTGGTTCGGCTCGAGGTGTCAGTTTCAGTGTCATTGTGACAAGGAATGTGACGTCAGTACTGGTTAGTGTCAGGGTGATTTAAAGTGCGAGAAAGGATCGTTTGGTCACGCTTGTTAATATCGTAAGTGAAATAAAATGTAACATATAATGTTTGCCTCATGTCAACACTTAGCGGCACTTCATGCAACCTGAATGAAAGATTTTAAGACATTCTTCACTTGGATATTCCGGACTGGGTGTTGAACCCTTTTGCTCGGAGACAAACTCAGATCACAGACATAGATGAATCAATACTAATACAGGAGGAATTTATTGAATTCTCAACAAATGAGAAACTTAAACTAATGTTTGAACAAGGATACCACAAATTCTGGTTACAAAAAGAGATCACAATTGTATTTCCTGCATTATGGGTTATTGTTCAAAAGTTGTTGACTACTTTTCCCCTTCCTATTTTGTAGAAGGTGGATTCAGTGCAGTTATGAACCTCGTCACAAACAAAAGAAACCTGGCTAGATATAAGTGCTAATGCGGATTTGAGTTTGCTACTCACAAACATTGAGCTGTTCATAAATCTTGTCAGGTTCATCGAAGTCATTAAAAAAACAACTTTAAGTTAAGTTTAAATAAATAATTCTCAGACAAAAAGTTGTGTTTTAATTTAGTAAATTTGTATGCTATACATTTATAAAACGTTTTCACTTGGGGGTCCGTGGGCAAGTTTTGACCATAAAAGGGGTCCACGGGCAAAAAAAGTTCGGGAACCACTGGCCTAAATATAGTTTTTTTTCTCATAAAGAGCTATATAAAAAAGAGGCATTTTTCAATAACTGAAATCCAAATTTACCGCAGCAAATATACATATACTAGAGGCAAGTACCCGGCTTCGAAAGGGGTTTTAAATGAAATTTTCTGTAGAAGCGTACTATAATGTTTATTTGCATGAAGTAAAAGGGTACATTTATCTTAGAGCAAGTCAAATACAATTACCTATCAGAAAAGCATAGTTTCTGCAATTCTATACCAGCAATCCCAAGACTCTGGCTCACCAGTTAAGACTGCACCATCGTGGTAGTTTAATTAACAACCTTCCGCATTCCCATTACTCCAAATAGTAGAATTAAAGATTTTTCAATTTTTCTATAGCTTATATAAGTAAAAAAACAACACTATATTTGGGCACCAGGCTCCCAATAAGTGTTATACATATTTTTTTCGTCTGTTACAATCGTAAAGGTGTACTCAACAATTTTTGAAAATTTCATGCTTCTACCTACTCGGACATAGGAGAATTAGTGGTTTTTAAATTTTATAAACGTTGGCCCCACATGAGCTGGAGTTGTAATGCTTTTCTTTGTTAATTACCTACACGTTAAATTTAAGAATAATTGATGAGTGAGTTTTTAATATAAGAAAAAACTAAATTTGGGCCCCCGCCCCCAATGATTTGGAAGTTTAAAATTCTTAATGTATAGTAGAATGGGTGATTTTCAGTATTTATATAGTGTATATAAGTTTTAAAAAAACTATACATTTGGGCCCCTGGCTCCCCATGAGTGGGGAGTTTAAAATTGTTTATTTCAAAATATCGTCGGGTTAGCTTACTTAACAACTTGCCAAAGTTTCATGCTTCTACCTATCCGTAAAATAGGATAATTAGTGATTTTCAGTTTTTATATATAGTTCATATTAGGAAAAAAACTAAATTTGGGCCCCCAGCCCCCAGAAAGAGGTAATTTAATTTTTTTTTGCCTGTTACCATTGCAGAAGTGTACTAAACAATTTGCTAAAATTTCATGCCTCTGCCTCCTCGAGAAATAGAAAAATTGTTGATTTTCGTTTTTTATATTGCTCAAATAAGGAAAAAAGTTGTTTGGCCCCCCGGCGCCCCTGAGTGTGAATTTATGGAACGAAACCTATTTAAGAACCTTCCTCATATAATTGTGTGTACGTTTACTAAATTTCACTTTACTGGGTTGTCTGGATCTTGGGTTATTAGGGAACAGACAGACAGACAGACAGACAGACATACGGACAACAAATGCGTCTTATATATATAGAGATACAGATAGATATATCTATAGATATATAAGGGCTTATATTGATTAAATTAAATTTAATCTTTAACTTTTGAAGAATAAACGATTAATTAATCAATAATTTTAATTAAAACTAAAAATAAAGATGAATGAAATTATGAAACTGAAAATCTCAAGGGAAGTAACAAAAACAGGCAATTGACGATTGTTATTTTATTGAGATATTTCCTCGCTCTTAAACAAATAAAACAACAGATTGAACTAAATGTAGATTTTTAAAATTAAAAAAATAAATAAAAATAATAAACAATCTCAAAGTTATACATGCAATGGAAAAAACTGCATATTAACAATGGAAAATATTGCTAAGTCACATTCTCAAGTGTTATTTCAAGGCATGTTACAATAATGTCCAATGTTGTAGAAAAATTATATTTGAAAACTTAAAGCAATTACAATTATTTTTTAAATATATTTTATTATAAGGATCAGGATCTGTAAATACCATATTACGATTTTTAGGTTTACTTAATATTTAAGTTTTCACTATAATTATTATTTTTAAAAATCAGTATGAATGTTTAAAACATAGTTATCAATACAAATAACGCATTTACGTTTTGGCACTTGGCTGAAATTTTCAAATTACTGTTAAAATTATAAAAGTAATACAGTTGTATGGAAATTGTTTGATGATTTTTTCATATCATTATCATTATAAAAAAACTTATTTTAAAGTTAAGACTTTAAACATTTTTTTTAAAAATGGAGAAGTAAGTACGTAAAAAATCTTTTTATTAATTATTAATATTTAATTTTCTATTTAAAAGCGATATATATATATCACACTTTAGATTTAATATGTAATTTAAAGTACAAGTAAACCATAGATATATCATAAACCTATGTCGTCTATTGTTTTTCATTCAATAGTAATATCTACCGGAGCTAAATATTTATTTTACATATTTTTTATTCGTTATAAGTAGTAATAAGTAGATTTTTGTCCAAAAGTACAATATAAATCAATTAGGCCTAAAGTTGGATAGGATATGTAATTATTTGTTCTTTCAGTTTCAAGGTTTTCAAATATATTGAGTCATAGAAATTGATATAACGTATCAGTTTATTACAACTGTGTAAGGCAACCGAGGAGACATGAAATGACGTTTAAATGTTTCTTTTCTTTATAACGATCAATTTTGTTTTTTAAAATTGGATTTTATTCTCACTTTAATGGATTATATTTCTTGCTGCAGTAGTATAATCGACTAAATAAAGGTTTTTTTTAATACACACTTATTTAATGAAGAATTGTACATCATCTTTAAAAAAAAATAATTAAAAAATTGCATTGAGTGATTAATTGATTTTAGGAAAAGCTTGATGTTTGTGTGAGACACACAATCTTTTTTTATATTGCTTTTTGAGGACATTTTTTCAAGTGTACAGCGGCTTACGCTACTAGATAGTAAACTTTAAGCAGGTTTCCAATGCAACATACATTTTTATGTTAAATTGCTGGAAATGTTTAATGTTATCTTAATCAGTAACTTAGTACATTCTAGTAGATTTCAATAACGCAATAACATACTTATGAATATTATGTCAGGCATAGCGTATTATTTTTATAAATTATCTTGATGCATCTTTCAAATATTGAGTAAGTTTTTTTTATTTGATTTTTTATAATAAAGTATTACCAAAATAGTCGGCACACAATCATTATATTTTTAAAAAATAAATGAAATTCTATTTGGATATAAACTTTTGATAATCCGGATGTCCTGAAATCATTTTTGTTTTGAATCCGTAAGTATAATGGCGAGTATTAGGATTAAAATTTAATTTAAGTTGTAGGTTATGTTTTATTCCATGAGCATTCAAATATTGGCTAAGTTGTTCGTTCCAACGGTAATAGTAGATATTCTAATTATCTTCATAAATGTAAGGAGTATTTGCTTCCCTAAACAATTGATGCAATATAAGATTTTCTTAGATTCCTTCTTTCTGACTTAACTTTTCAGATAACAGTGTGACCTTTTTATCACAGACGCTCAAAAATTTAATTTTATTTTCATTAATTTGTTTTCAATACGAATGTTCCATGCCTGATGGTATTAGCTATGATCTTTCCACATTTGACAGTTAATATTTTTTTCTTCATTATTTTTAGCTACATAGAAAGCTGCATCCTATTCCCAATGCAATCTCTGATCGTGTGTAATTTTTAATAACTAATTTAGATTAAATTAAACAATTAAATATATATATGGCACTTAATCAAATCAATTGTAAATTTACTTTTATACATAGCTAGCTTAGACCTTACGAAACATTTCGTCATAGAGTTAACTTATTAAAGACTAACTAAGATTTGCACTTTATATATGATAGTTATATATTTATACATAATTTCTAAACTAATATTTAATTTCTGTTTTAAACAAAACAACAAACCAAACAATAAGAAAATATACCAGAAGACCAGTTGCGTCACTAGAGTCGGTGTCACCCGGGGTGGTAACTCATGATACAAGCCCATCACGACTTAACCTATTGAACTCCTCCGAGTTTTCCGGTGCCAAATAACGGGAAAATACAGAATTTTACCTTTTAGTGTCAACCCCCTGATTGTGTCACCCGGGGCGGCCCGCCCCCACCGCACCCCCTTAGTGACGCCCCTGCAGCAGACACAGGCATGTGGTACTCATGGCTGTACTCATTTCCAATTTTAACTTCTTCGTAATGTTTATTGGTCACCCTGCGTTCAATGTGTCTTCTTACACATTTGAGTGGTATCCCTCTTCGTACTAATACACATATAAAAATGACAATTGTGACATTGCATGCCAAAGAAACAACTACTCCAACTCCGAGACCATTAATTATTGTTAGAAAATTCTTCGTCTCCTCATCTGAAATTTAAAAAAAAAATTAATGTGAATAGTTTTTTTTAAATTAAAAATATGAATAGGCTAATTATTTTAATTTAAAAAAACTTGTTATGTTTGTGATTGAAAAAATAATTTCTTTTGCGATCCCTTTAACTTCAAATTCAGCTGCACCTGTGTATGCTTGCCCACTGCTGAATATTCAACCTTGTATAACAAGAAGACACAGGTGAAATTAAATTTGGATGAAAATTGTCATTCACTCAAAAATGAAACATTTTGTTAATTTTTATGTTTACACAAATTTGATTATAATGATTATAATTTTTTCACCTGTAACATTTACTGTACCGTAAATTACCACTATGGGTAAGCTCAATTATTACATTTTATGGGGAAATAGATTGTTTATAAAAATGTTTAATATATATATATAAACTAGGGCTGTTATGAGATTAATTTAAAATTGATCATTAACCTTTGAAAAATTAACGACTGATAAATCGTTAATTTAAATTAAAGCCAAAACATTTAATGTATTGTGTCATAAGTAGCATTTAATAAACCTTCTTGTAAATCGAAATAACACGGTTAAATTTTCTTTATATGACATCTTTTAACTAGCAACGCAGACAAGTGTATTGACATTGACATTCAAGAGCGGGTCTTAATTTTGACACGATAACTATTTGAGCTGAGCCATCGTTCACATAGCTATACATTGTCTAAGCACAAGTTTCTGATACTGTAGTGGATGTTTGGTTTGCAGGTGATATGTAAATGAAGTGCTAGAACCAAGGTAGCAATGTTCCCTTTGGGCAGCTGGGCTGCGCAGATTTTTGACTGATTCCACGCAATTTTATAAAATATTGCACAAATAATGGACGTTGTGCAAATTTGCACACGAGTTATTTTTAAACTTAGAGGAAACATTTCATGGTAGGCAAACGATGCATGCATGCATGTATGTATGTATGTATGTATGTTTGTATGTATGTATGTATGTATGTATGCATGTATGCGTGTATGTGTGTATGTGTGTGTGTGTGTGTATGTGTGTATGTGTGTATGTGTGTATATGTGTATATGTGTATATGTCTGTCTGTCTGTCTGTCTGTCTGTCTGTCCGTCCGTCCGTCCGTCCGTCTGTCTGTCTGTCTGTCTGTCTGTCTGTCTGTCTGTCTGTCTGTCTGTCTGTCTGTCTGTCTGTCTGTCTGATTATTTGCCTTTAAACATTACAATATTTGATAATTGAATTGGAAAGATGATATAATTTGGAACTAATTGAATAATGAACTTAATTTAGACGGCTTAACCCTGCAGATTTCATGATATAAAATACAAAATGTACGGTATGCATATTTGTTGACCCTGGCAACCAATAGATATAGTATTCATTCAACCTCATTGTGACTCCTACTATACTGTCTTCAATAGTTTTCTTTAATTATGTTTAGCCGTGTGCAAAAACTATTTAGTCATGGGTCGGTGTCGTTAAATTAATTTTTCATGAGCAAAAGTTTAAAGTTTAAAAGAAGTTCCTAGTATTATTTGTAAATATTTATAGAGAACAGTTCACTTTGTCAGTTGCAGGTCTTGATAGTTATGTAAACTGGAACGTGTAAACGCAACAAAAACTTCGTTTAAAAAGAAATGTTGCCGCCATATTAATTTTCGTTCATCTGGATCATCGGTTATCTTAACGTTTTTTTAGCAAACCCCTAGGCCTGCGGCATAATCAGGTTCAACTTCATAAAGAAGAAGAAAGAAAACTTGTCTGGTTTGTTCTTGCATACGGAATAAGAAAGGTGTTTCTATCCTTTTGTCTATCTTTGTGTTGTATTTCTAAATTAGAATTAAATGCTTTATGTATTATTACTACTTTACTCTTGTTTCTTTTATCCTCTAGTGTTTCAAGGTTTAATGACTTAACTAGTGGTGTTATTCTTGTCAGTTTTCAAAATTCTGTAGTATTAAATCTGGCAGCTCTTTTTTCTAGTATAGGTCTCACCAGGGTGAGGTAGCATTTTCGTTAAATATTTTTAATACATTTGTAGAAGTTTGTTTTTATAAAACGTAAGGTTTTGTTTGATTTTTTAAATAACTTCATGGACAGTTTCCATAGATTTCATAGATTCCATGATAGTTTCTCATTTATTATGACTCCTAAGAATCTTGCATATTTAGTTTGGGTTAGTTCTTTTCTGTGTATCAAGATTTTAACATTCATAAAGTACAAACTTCTTTCGAAACGTTAAAAAAATTGTTAACGAATATTTGACTCGTTATACCGATATCCTTTAAAAAATGTATGTACTTATTTAAAGCTACTATAACGTTAAGGTTATGTAAATTATAAATACACATTAAAGAGCTCAATTAGAATGCCGTTCTTTCCCATGACTTGTTAAACTCTTATAATTATGATATATATATATATAATATTATGAATATATGAATAGTATACTTAACGCCAATGCAAACACAAAACATTTTTTATTTATTAATGTAATTCATTTTTTAAAAAACAACTAAGCACTTAGTAAATGGAAATTTCTATATCACAGTCCTTTAAAGAAACGTTTATTAAGCAAACAATGGGGAAACAAGATGACTTTCTGTCTGCATGGTAACGTTTAATTCACACAAAATTGTATTTTCTAAGACGGAATTTACATATAAACTTACCATTGTCACAAATAGGAAAGTTCGTGTAGCCATTACATCCTTGATTGCATAATCCAGTTTTTTTGTCACATGATGTGGCATGACAATTTTTCTTGCATTTTAGAGTACAGTTACGTCCCCATAATCCTTTAGTACATGCTTTGAATATTTTATAATTGACAAGTTTTAAACATATAACATTGTTTTGCTTATACTTAAGTTCATCAAATTTTAATATAACAAAATAAAATAGGAAGAATAGTTTAAAAGACTAATTAAGAAAATACAACAACTTTTTAAATGAAAACATGTAATGCTATATTTTGAGTATAAATAGTAACTTGCACGAAATCTAGGAAAGTTAGGTCAAATGTAAAAGAAAAGAAGGCATAAGAGGTCAATAAAATGCTTATAAACGTAAACGCAACCACGAAAAATGTAACATGTTTTTTTTTCACTTTAAAATTGCATTATTATTTAAACATAAACAACTAGATTGTGCCGGGGCGCCGTGGTGCCTGCGGCGCCCACTTTTTTTAGGGCGCCTACGGCGCCAACCTTTTTCAAAAGCCCAACTAACTGGTCCTTTTCTGATAAATACGAAATATTAAACATTCT
The DNA here is from genome assembly GCA_002072015.1 of Radix auricularia. Lineage (NCBI taxonomy): Eukaryota > Metazoa > Mollusca > Gastropoda > Lymnaeidae > Radix > Radix auricularia. The sequence continues at coordinate 198,698 of MUZC01004736.1, read as the reverse complement.
GAAATGTACGCAAAGTATTTAATAATGGGGGTTGTATTTTGCGCACCGATGCACACCAAACAATGACGTCATCATATTAAATATTTTTACAGCGCTCATCAACACACGATTTTTCAACTAAACTAACTGCTGTAGACTGTCGTACATCGCTCCTCAGCGTTCCAGATCAAGTGACTTGGACTATTATATTATTTATAATAATATGCAGGGCTTTTTATGATTGTTTTAATACATTTAGTTTAAAATATCACATTCCTTTATATGAACAATTATGGGATTCAAAGTGGTATCTCTAATAATTTAGACACTTACGAACGTTGCAGATAGGAGGATTAGTGTATCCGTTACACCCGTTAGCACACACTCCAATTTTTGAATCACACGTTATATTGTAACAATTTTCCTGGCAACCCATGATACAGTTTGGGCCCCATATTCCTGGTGCACATTCTTAGAATAAACGTAGAGATTTAAAGTTGAAAGTAATTGTTTTAATAAATTTAAATTAGAAATGCCGAGATTACAAGTGTTTTACAATTAATATAAAATATGTTATAGGACTTTATCGTGAGAGATTTAGTTTTATTAGAAATCAAAACGTAAAATATATTTTTTTTTGCTGCAATACGAAAAGTAAAGCAGTAAATATTCATATTACATTTCTTTAATTGCTATAAAGAAACAAAAATAATTACAGGAGCACCGTGTAGGTTTGAGCAAACTTTCAATTTATATTTATTTTTATATGAGTAGTAAGAGGAAGATCATGTGTGTTAATCTGCTTATACACTTATGGAGGATGAAACCACAATGAAACTTACTAAACTAGCTTGAAGGAAAAAAGAAAATTATTTTCAAATCAGTGAAAAATGTATTTCTTCCGTTTACTTAAAGAATTTTTTTTTTTAAATATTCTTGGACTAACCTACTACGATGAACTACTGTAACTGTGTATCTTATAAACAAATAAGAGGTTTTGTTTGACATAATTGTGAGGTAATCATGTTCTGCGAAATCTATTGATTTTACAGACAAAAGAATGAAAAGTAGATTGGGAATGTGATCGGGGGTAGGGTAGCAAAGTCATTGACACATAAATATAACAATCCCCTAATACACACACATGCTTCATGTCCTTGGTTACAAAACAAACCCCCCCCCCCAAAACAAGTATTAGGAAAACNAACCCCTAAAACACAAACTTAGCAAAAATTTTAGGATAAAAAAAAAAACCCCCCCCCCAAAAAAAAAAAAAAAAAAAAAAATAAATAAAATAATAATAATAATAACAGATGCTACTTGGCTAATCGATATAACGTGGTAAACAAGTTGTTATTTTTTTCTTTTATTTCTTTTTTTTTTTAATTTTTGCACTTCTATTGGTTTATATTTTTTAATCACCGACGAAGGCTTTATTCTAAAACTTTCATTATTTTGTCGTGTCCTGTCAGGCTCACGTATTCAATTTTATATAATATTTTAAACCAAATCAGATTGCAGTTAAAAGCCACTTACATAGCTGTTACAGCTCACTAATATAATTGTTACAACTCACTTATATAATTGAAAATCAAGTTCTTGTCCCCACCCCCCAAATCACCCGAATAAATAGCTTTCGATAACTATCATATTCATACCATCACAATATGGAGGGTTAATGTAGCCATTGCATCCAAGGTTACACAGTCCGGTGTTTACATCACATAATCTGTTCAAGCAGTTCTCCTTACACTTGTGTATGCAGTTGTGGCCCCAATAACCATGACCGCATGCTTGAAAAGTATTTTTCTTAATTATGCTAGTTATCATTTCAACAATGGTAACATAATTTTTAAAGAAATAGATGAATACATAAAAAGTAGAGATAGAGGATACACTTCTAACTAAAATCTTTGTCTAAATTTAAATATCCATTCCCATCATTCCAACCCCAAACCTGAATCATTTATAAGAAGAGACAAAATCAACAAATCATTGTACAAGATACTGAAATGAATTCGGTTAAAAACCCAAGCTACTTTATATTTTTAAAAAATTATTAATATTTCTTAAAATGATCACTAAAAATTTAATTACTCACATTTGGTGCAATTTGGTGGGTTGCTGTACCCATCACATCCAATATCACACACCTCAACATTTATGTAGCATGAAAGGTTAAAACACTTGTCGCAGTACCTACTACAATTTAAGCCCCACGTACCCTTTTCACATTCTGGAGCACATTAGAAAAAAAATTATTTGCAAATATTAAAAGGTAAAATTTCAATATTTTTATTGTTAATTGAAACGAATTTTACTTAGAAAATAAACATTTAAATTTATTGTTCATGTTTTCTCACAGCTCAAACCTGTTCAAGGAAGAAAAGGTCACATTTAAATGCAAAGCATTTAAACTAAGCAGGAAGTTTACAAACATCAATTAAAATAGTTTACTTGGGACACTTATATCTGAAATAAAAACTTTATGAAGATTATTTCTAGATCGTTAAATATTACTGTAATGCTTATAACATTCAAGTTTGAGTTCTTGTTTTTGTTTTGTTTTTTTGTTTTTTTTTTGGGGGGGGGGGTTGTGTAATTTAAATTTTTTTGACAACTGAGTTAAGCCTAGTCATCATAGTAGTGTTTTACTTTGCTGCAATTGTTTTAAAAATCTGTCTAAACAATGAAAATCATACAACTCCCAATCTTTTTGTATTTTTAATATATCTATTATAGACAGCACAGTTGGCTTTTGTGTCATTGTTAGTCGCCACTCTCTGTCACGCTCTAAATTAAAAACTAAATATCTGACATCGACATAATTGGCCGACGGATTCTTTTATCATGCAGATGGATTTAGAATAGTTTTTGTAATTGCGCCTTTTGCCCCAAAGGCCGTATATTAAAAAATCAGAAAAGGTAGAGACAACGACGAAAGAAAAATAATTTCTCATTTCCTTATTTAAGAACTGTAGGCGGAAGTTCAACATGACCTGTTTTTGGTGAAATATGTTTTCCTAATACTTGTTTTGAGTGGTGCGCTTTAAAATATCGTTTAATGTCAAATTACGGCGCGTAATTTTTCATGTTCTCATCTTAAAGTTAGCTGTGCTATCATATATAATAAGGTAGTGAGTATCGCCTCGTCAGGACGACCCAATATGCGGCTGCATACGCGCTCGTCCAACTTCCGGTTATTGCTATTCTTAGTAACATTGTTTATAAAATGATGTTTATAAAATTGAAAAGTTACAAGTATTCATTGAACCTCAGATTCTATATGTGCATTCAAACAATCTCTAAAATCTATCACTAAACCTAACCCAAAACCCTAAAAACTATCACTAAATCTAACCCAACCCTAAAAACTATCACTAAACCCAACGCAAACCCTAAAAGCTATCACTAAACCTAACCCAAACCCTAAAAACTATCACTAAACCCAACCCACACCCTAATAACTATCACTTAACGTAACCCTTAAGTCTATTCCTAAACCTAACATCAATACAAACCATTTTTAAAAAAATAGATCGTATTCATTATCAAATCATGTAGTATTGTTTGAACAAAAAAAAAAAAAAAAAAAAAGGCATAAATAAAATATCGAACCCCGGACCTACGATGTAGCGTACTAACTTACTATCAATACGACCACACAGCCACAATTTACTTTGAAACTTTTAACGTTATAAAAAAATGTTACCAAGAATAGCTTTCACCGGAAAAGAACGAGCGCGTATGCAGCCGCATATTGGGTCGTCCTGACGAGAATATAATCACTACCATATAATAATATTTGTATTTAGTTTGGCTTTGCGGTAGAGTTGCTCTTTTATGATAATATATTTAAATTATAGATGATTTAAATACATTTAATTAAATTTTATACACAATGTATGATATTTATTTTTAACATGTGGGAATACAATTTAGAGTCTTGATATGTTAATAACAAATTAAAATTTCATTTTTAAACTTACTTATTATGTAATTAGTGAGTTTATTGTATATATTTATACTATGGCCGCTTTTAAAACATGGCCTTAATATGTTAACATTTGTGAATGAAATTGGGATTCGTCGTTGTTGTTGTGATTTACTACTCGACATTAAATAAAAATCTAATTCTGTCATTTCTGAGTTTATTTTATGTGTTAATCGATGGTCCAGATTATATAAGATTACAGTTAAAACAAAAGTTTAAATAAGCTATACACTTATACAATTTAAACGTTAGCTACTGGACTTGTTAACAGAAGTTGATTAAACTAATTACAGCATGCTTGGAAACGCTTAATTATTTTAATTGCGAATTGCATATGCTATGTTCATGTCAGCTTAGTTGGAATAAAATATCTTAGCTAGTTTTATATCCTTTTTTGTTATTTCACGTGCGCTCAGTAACAGACGGTTATTTTTTTCAAATATATATATATATTTTATATTTTTGTTGTTGTTTTGTTTGCCTTTTTAAATGTGGCATATATTTTTTTAAAAAAGAGAAAAGAGAAAAAAAAACAACTGGTGTTGGGGTTAAGAATCTAATTTACATTGGTAATAGGAACTCAAAATAATAATTTCATTTCTTTATAAAATTATACCAATTCCATAAAGCCGTAAAGTGAAATCGTAAATGTAGACACATTTGTACAATTCAAATATTCTTACCCAAAGAAAACAACTATTGATACGTTTAAAAATGATATTTTTCGTCCAGTGTCTTATAAGACGACTTTATTTGAAGCCAGAAAATGTCTCTTACCTTTTAATGTCTAAGTATTGCGAAAACATTTTCTTGAATTCTTTTTTAATATGACTGGGACGCGGTGGTCGAGTGGTAGCGCGCTCGACTGTCGTACCGATTGTCACGAGCTCGAATCCATGCGAAGGCGAGGATTTGTTCCAGGGGACTTAGGAGTCCCCGAGTCCTCCAGTTCTGAATGGGTACCTAACTAGACAATAGTTAGGCGGCTGGGTAATGCGTGGAACCCCTATAGCCGTGGCCTGTGACCGCTGCATCACTTGCCAACAGATCATCTCTCATGGTCTGAGGACGCAATTATCTTCTGCATAGAAGGAGCGTCTGTATATATAAGATAAGATAAGACTGCTTTAGTTACTTTCAGGTATTTTTGAGAGTATTTCATATATATAAAATTTATAATTTAGTTTATTTCACTATATATTATGCAGTTTTTGCGTTTTTTAAGGGGGATTGTGGTTAGTACCATTTGTTCTTTATGTCATAGACACAGTTACATTAGGGTATTACTTTAAATTGAGTTATGCTGCAGTGACGTAGATATTTATGAGCATTTGTAGTGACACGATAGTGGTAGAGAACGTTTGGAAAACGTTCAATTATGTTTATTAAGTAAATTAGGAAATTGAAATGTAAATTGAGTTTTTATTCCTCAAAATTGATAATTTAATTAATCCTATCTTTTAAATAGTAAGGGAATTTTAAGAGGCACTGCTATGAGTGAATACCTTTTCCGTGATAAAATGGTAACAAATAAATAATTTTGATTTATTTTTAGTTTGTTTATCTTTATTTGTTTGTTGTTTTTTTTACGGATGGAGCTTGGGGCGTGGGTAAAAAATTTCCGATATATATTTACATTCGAAAATTTACAAAATTTTAACGAAATTTTGTATAGAAATGAAATCAATATGCCCACTTATTCATTGCCGGGATAGTTAAAAATATTATTCTTTCATGTAGTATATCTCTTTTTCACTTAAGTTATTAATGATAATTTTTAAAAACACTTTAAATAAAACTTGACTAATAAAAAAAATTAAATATTCAGTACCTAATAATGGAAAAAAATAAGTGTGATGAATGAAAAAAACAACTTTGCGGGTGATGGAATTTGTAAAACATAGGTGATGGAATTTGTAAAACATAAAGTCTCATTGAAAAAAAGAAATAAACGATAAATTTCACCCCTTAGTGAAACTGAAACATTTTAAATATTGGATTCTATTTGTAAATGGGACGTTTCATAAATGTAAACTATTTATGAAAATGGTCGTAGTTTAGTTCGTATGAGGATTTCTTATATATATATTCTTTTTTTGTTTTGATTGTTGTGTTCATTGATAAATTTGGCTTTATGCTTCAAATTCTTTTAGCGTGTGAAACACAATATGTGTTTGATTCCAAACTTTCTTTGCTAAGCTGGCTCTACAGCTATAAGTTATATTTCTATGCAAGTTTTTAAATTACATTTGTACCTTTTTGAACATTTATTTACTTCCCCAGTGCTTATCGTACTTAATATTGTCTCCATATTATAGAGTAGAGTAAAATTGTAATATTTATAATATATGTATGTTAAATGCTAGATAGTAAATTGAGGACAACTTTTCTTAAATTTTACAACTAAAAATCCTACCTTAAAGCATCATACATAAAGGGATACTTAAGAAACAATAATTGATATATTTTAAACTTCGTAATAGAATGTTTAAGGCAGACACATCCGCTGCATAAGCGCGGGTATATTTCTAGTAAATAAATGAAATTTCGATATGCTCTATTTTCTTATTTTTATATCTTTTTCCATTCTACATTATTTTAAATGCAAATACAAACAGACATAAAGACAATAATAAGAACTTAGGTGCGTTTATAAAATTATTGTGTACCGAAGAGTTCTCTCATTTCTTCTTATTTGATCCCATCCCCTAAGTAGAAAACAATTTTCAAAATCGATTCATCATTTACAACCCAAATATCAAATATATACCATACAAAATATTGACTTTCCGGACTATTTACTGAATGAATACTACATACATACGAAATATTTTGTTACCTATAGTGCATTTTGGAAAGTCCTCATAGCTGTCACATCCAACATCACACTCTCCAGTAAAGCGGCTGCAGGAGTTGTTCCAACAATTGGTTTTACATATGTTTGAACAATTATGACCCCACTTTCCTTTATCACACTCTGGATGATTTTTTTATAAAAACACATTTAAACAAACACTTAACTATAAAATAACACAGATTAGTAAAATTGTCTATTAAAAAATCATTTGATTTTCAGTTACAATAAAATATCTTTTTTTTTTTAAATTGTTTAATTAAAATTGTAAAGAAGTTGTTTTATGTGCGTGTTGTAGCGTATTTAATGTTAAATACATGCATTGAATGCATCGTTTGCATGTAGATAATGGTTTATCAAATTATTGAAATTAAACATAGAATTAAGCGTGAGAGACTTATCATTTATTTTATTGAAAAGTTTTTTTTTTCCTTTTCTAAATGCATTTCACATCCAACAGCTGTATAAATATACTAGACCAGTGATGGCAAACCTATGACATGATTCAAACAATGGAAACGCAGAGCCCCAATGACAAAAAAGATATAACATGCAGTTTAACTTGGTGTTTTAGCCTTGTCTTGAACGTCTCAATTTCTTAATCATTGGGTTACGCAACAGGCATATTGCCTAAACATACATCTTTAAAGCTCACAAATGACTGCATCAAAAAAACGAAGAATTAAAACATTAACAGTGTAAGATAATTGCAAAAGACATGGACAGAATCATTCGGAGTTAACTTAACACAATAGAAAATTAGTGCGGAGAAATTGTTGTTTGTTAGATGGCACTTAACACCACACACACAAAATAATTTTGTCGAACCTAATGAAGCTGAAGGGAAATTAAAGACCGTAATTAACAGAAAGTTGAATTTTGCAATTCATATTTAGAAAAAAATCTAACTTTCAAATTTCACTTGGCCTCGCACAACATGCTAACATCTCTTAGATGGAGATTAGATCAGAGAAGTCATGTTGTCTGAAAGTAATTCCAATTTTCATTTTTTTCCGCCAAAGTACAAATCTAAACAACGAATCACTGAAATGCCACTTAGCAGAAATACTTTTGAAGGTCGATTTCTGCTTGTTGGCAAGTGACATTGTTTAGCAGCTCACCACTTACTTAAAAAAATAGCATGTTACTTATCATGCTTTGATGATATCACAGATATAAATACACACGCACAGCTAGCAACAGTTTTGACTTATGCTGTTGGGAATAAAATGAGAGGAGAGCTGATTAAATTGGCATCTTTGCCAAAAGAACACACGGAATGACGTAATGAAAGCTTCTTGCAACAAGACATAAGACCAGCAAAAGTAGCTTGCAAATTATGGTGTCCTTTGTATGTTAAGAACAACATTTAATTTCATATAGTTCTTTGTTAATAAAGTAAACAATCCATTTTTTTAAAGTTTCATTTTTTTCATTTAACAATAATTTTTTTGCAATAGAGACAGCTGCAAAATATTAGCTAATGTTCTAAAAAAATGTCACCAAACTGACAACTTGCACAATAGCTGGATTGTGTAAAAATACTCTTAAAAGCTAGAAGCTGTGACCCTAGAAATAGCGAACTACGCATTTGGATTAGCTGCCAGTAAAACAATACATTGCAGAGTTGATTTTTACAAAATTATTTTATTAGCTGTTGATCGACCAGTTGTGACGAAAGGTTTAAGGAAAATTTTTGAGTTACAAAATGTGTTGGAGATGACACTGGTGTCGACATTCAACTGCCACGACAGGCTGGAAGTCAAACGAACAGGGAAAATCCAAAAGTTTATTTTCCTGAATATTATTTTTAGAATAACTGTTTTTATATTCTACTTGGATTCTTTTATATCATTGATGGAAACTCGTTTTTGTGTAGAAAATAAACCTTTCAGTCTTGTATTCTTTTTTGATCACAAAAATAGAAGGAATTGCAGCATTTAAGAATCAAGCCAGTGCTATTGCTGAATTCGACGAATTTGACAATTTAATCGAGGAGAGTTGAACCTGGTATAATAAATTGAAATGTAAAACTATTACATGTGAAAAACAGAAACAATGACAGCACTGGCGCTTCAGGTAACAATTAAGAAAATGTATAATTCTATACTCTATTTTATTAGTATAGTAACTGTTCGATAGTGAAACCATTATTTTCAAAATTACGATAATATACTTGCATATATAATTCTTTGTATGATTGATATATGTTAACTGTCTTCAATGTAATAAATTTTCAGGAATTTTAGTTTAGTTTTATTGTAACAACTTTTTGACATTTTTCTTACATGTGGGATGGGGGCGGCAATTCCCCCCATATTTCCCTCGCCACCCCTATTGAATACGCCCATGTACAAACCTTCAAGTCATAAATAACTCTAAAAGGAATTTTAGAGCATCAAAACAGCTGCATAGGAGAAGTATCATTGCAAATTTTTATAATTTGTTCAGATGGAAGCAAATTATATTTTCTTACTTCTCCATGTTAATCTCATTTTTACATAATTGATTTGTCTTGCTTACAATGGTTAGATCTTGAAAATGTTGAATAAATATATCGTTAACCGATTTGTTTTTTATGTAGTGAACTGAAATTGTGAAAGTATTTTGATAAAAACTTTAATGGTTTGAACTCATTAAATTTCCATTTGTGAAAATGTAAAAAAAAAAACAATCCATATTTTCTGTTAATTCATATGACCATATGTAATGTATAACGAATGAATGGGATAACACTTTGTTACGATGTTGACTCTGGCAAAAGTAAATGGAAGTTTACTATTAGAGAAGTTTGTGCCAAGTAGATTCTATGTCATTTATTTAAAAAAGAGACACACAAATTTCGAGAAGCAAAAATGAAATTAATATTTTTACATACTCTTTTAATTACCTTTGTTGCAATTTGGAAAGTTATGGAATCCAAAACATCCTTTATCACAAATTCCAGTTACTCTGTTACAAGAGTTTTCCGAACAACTTAAGTTACACTTATTTGAACAGTTGAATCCCCATCCTCCCGGCCTGCATGCTAAGGGAAAAAAAAGAGAAATAATAAGAGTAACATAAAATAATAAATCAGTTTTTCTCCTTTTCGGTGGAATCTAAATTATATTTCAAAAGTTTTTGTTCGATATAAGATCATCTACTAGGGAAGTAATTGTACGTTTTTTATTAAAGCAAAACATAAAGTAATTGAAAGAAGTTATTTCATTATTCTAAATAATAACACGGGAATAATTTATAAAATAATTTCAAATTAATTTTTTCCATAAGACTTTCCCAATTATGTGCTTACTTTCTATTTGTTGCGTTATAATTTATGTTACGGTTTACTATGGAAATGTTTCTAAATTATTATTCTCCTAAGCTCTTAGAATTATTACCTTTAACTCAATTTCGAGTACGAAAAATTAACGCTATTAAATACACTTTACGCTTAATTAATTAAAAGCTTTTTGCCTATTCATCATTTATCAACAAAAACATTTTTCCGTCAACATCAATTGTAATGATCATAAATTTTGGCGTATAGATCTAAATATTTTTTAAGCAACTGGATAAATCATAAGTTTTGAATTATTCATTATTTCAATGTTATTTTCTTTTTAAAAAATTTAAGGTGTTAATGTTGAAGGTATTATGTGTGTTTTAGCTGCCTATGGTACCCTGTCTATAATTAGTTTTAAGACTTAGACCTTCTATGTCCATGAAATTAAAACTCAAATGGAAAAAGCTTTCATAAAACTTAAGGTGTTAATTTATTTTTATTTGCAATTTTAAAGAAATTAACTATTCTATACAATGTATTATTTTTCAATGATAACTTGAATTTTTATTGTATAAACACGCTGTAAAAATGAAGTAAACGCTATTACGTGTTAATTTCTTTTCAGTTTTAAAATTATATTAGTACTTACACAAGAAAAAAAAATTTGGTTACACTTACGCGAAGTGCATTCTGGGAATTCAAGATATCCATTGCATCCTTTGTCACATTTTCCATTAAAACTATTACAAGAATTGTTCCAACAGCTACTGTTACATTTATTTCCACAGTTGAGACCCCAAGTACCAATTTCACATGCTGTAAAATATGATATATTTAATAACAAATATGTTGGTTTAATTGTAATAAAGTTATTTAGACTGTTGTTTTTCATGTCATTTTGTATAAGAAATCAAATACAGAAACTTGTAATTTATTATACACTAAATATCACTATTATATTGGTTTAAAAATGATAAATTTAAAGTCTTATTATGAACTCTTGTACATAAGTTTTAAAATTTAAAGAACCTAAAAAAAAAATTAAAAATTTAAGTTAAGCAATCAAGTGAATGATAGTAATGTAGATCGTTCACACACACACCTACCAACACCGACGCACAGTATAATCTCACTTAGAAGGGCATAACATGTGCCAATAAATTGATTTGAGCTATACCTAATTCACTATTATAGCTAAGTAATTGTTAAAAAAATTAATTGTTGTCAAAATACCAAATGACAGAGGACTGATAAATTTTTTTAGATAACAGGTTGAATACTAATAAGATGCATCGCTTCAATTATGTTAAACGAATAGAATCAACATACGTTGTGGCATCAAAAAAGTTGAATCTGTTCTTCGTATTTTGGAAGGCCACACCAGCAGAAATGATTTCACTGCTTCCGGTTTGATATGCCTCAGCAGTTATTTGAGTGTTAAGTTTATAGATTCGTGCTCTATTGAATGCTTGAATCTTTCTGCTAATTCATACAAATACTAAAACATTTCTTGACAAGGTCAATAAGGCTTAGAAGTAGTTGAAACATTGCAGTGTATTTAAATAAAAGATTTTAACATTTTCTTCGTTTATTTCGTTTTTAACACATATTTGGCTGTAAGACCTGTGTGTATATTATTAATTATGATTAATAAATTATAATTGTACCATAATAAAAAATAAACTGTTCGACATCAGACATTTTCGTGTGAATAATGACCTTAAAAATGTCTAATTCGTGAACTGCTTTTCTCTGATGGTGCTGCTGGCTAAAATATATGTAGTTAGCATTAACAATTTAAAAAAAACTGAGAATGAGGAGCATCGAGCTCCTTATAGAATTATGTTCAGGATTTGTTAGACCTATTATTTTATTACTGTTTTGTGCCTGAATATCAGCTATCTCACTTATGATTTATTTGGAGCTATTTTTTCGTCACTTTAGTATTAGGTCAGTTTTTTTTTTCTTCATTTCTCGCCAAGATTATTAGCCATCTTTATTGCTGTAACTATAAATATCTGGTGCAAATTGAAGACGTGGTCAGTTGCACGCCCTGAGATAACAAAGTTTAACGATGATTGTTTCTACACACATAAATAGTCTACATTCCATGTAGACGCAAATGTTTAATGATGTCATGTAAAGCCTTGAAGAACTTTTTATTGATGTGAAATTTGCAGGAGACATACCTTCCATGGCGAAAGAAAAATTATCAACAGATGTTTATCATCGCTCTTTTTGATGCTTTGTCTCTTGATCCACATTAACAGAGTAGCACTAGGAATATGCTTTAAAAAGGATTTTTTCTAGAACAACTGTTTTAGAAGCGACACGGCGCGCTCATCTCACCCCATCTAGCTACAAGTCTATGATGGATATAAGTCTATGTGTTAACATTTTTATATACTTTTGTGTATGTTTAGGAATAATAAGAAAGCAGATTATTTACCAAAAAATGAAAATTTTCGAACAGCGCAGTGACCCAAGTAACAGGCTAGGGTACATATTAATACGAATAAAATAAATAAATAGAAAATAAGAACAAAATAAATAAAAATAAACATGTTATTCAATCGCCCACAAGCACCCAGATGTCATGAGTTGGAAAGATAATTATTGTTATTGGAAACATTATGTGAAGGTGCAAGACGTACATTCTGTAACATAGTCAATTATAAGCATACATTTCAAGTATTTGTGGGCTTCACAGCAAACCACTTTCTGTGAATAACCTTCTGATTTTAGATAGAGAATAGGTAAATATAGCTACAATCAATATATAGACGTAAACAACAATACAATCAAATTTAGAAAATTAAATCTGTAGGGAACATTAGTTTCAAATAAATTACTTTTTCTTAGTACAGAATGTACCATATATTTAACATATACCTTATCTTAAATGTTACAGACGCCCCTTCTGTACAGAAGATTATTGCGTCCTACGCCTCTCTCTCTCTTGAGCATTGATATATTTCTCAAGATCGTTAAAATTTGAATGGGAAAATAACTTAAACATATATATATCTTAAACAGTTACGAAAAATAAATGTGGGGCCCCCTACTTCGAAGAAATTGACATTTTATGTTCAGTGTCCATAGGTATTTTAATATGGGCTACCAAGCTTTTGTAGACAAAGTTTTTAAATATCAATTCATCTACTCAGTGGCTAACGCGTAAACTTATTTTTATATAAATTTTTTAAAACAAAATATTACATTAAAGGCCCCAGGGCCCATTCAGGGCCAAATATAAAGTTGAGAAAACCCGTTTATTTCAATATGAATAATAATGGATACAATTATTATCATTTGTCAAGATTTTTAATATTTGAATTGGGGATTACAATCTTAAACGTTTAAGAAAAAGGGTATTATCCCCAAAAGAGCGCGCCTTAGGAGTTGACTGCCCTATGGTATTTTAATATTGTATATCAAGAATTGTAATTACAAAATTCGATTAAGATCCATCCATTTATCAAGTAGATAGCGCTTAAACTAATTTTTTATATAGCTCATATTAGCAAAAATTGACATAAAGGGCCCCCGGCGCCCCTTAAGTGTTAAATGGAGAAAAAAAGTAGCCAGTTTCAATTACGAAAGGGTACTCAACAGTCTCAAAAATTTTCATGACAATCGGGTGAATGATTTAGTCAGCTATAAAGGACAAGCACACACACACACACACTTACACACACACACATACAAACATACTTTGATTTATATAATATATATAGATTACTCATAAGTATTTTGCATCTTTAGTCTGGGTTAGTTATTTTCCAAGAATGAAATATTTAGAATGTATTTGTTTCTTTTTCTTTATTACTTTTAGCAGTTGACACTTTTTTGGATGAAAGGACATACACCAGTTAATTTCACATTTTATTAATTCATCTAAGTCTTTTTGTAAAAGTTTGCTATCTTGTTCTGACTTAATTGTTAAATAGATTATACAATCAGCAGCAAATAACCTAAGTTTTATTCTTGTTGAGATATTGTTGGGTAAATCATTTAAATAAATTAAAAATAGTAAGGGACATAGCACAGTTCCTTGTGGAACTCATGAGTTAACCTTTATTGGCGCAGATCCATTAATTGTTACAGTTTGCTCCCTACCCAATAGGAAATCTTGGACCCAGTGATGTAAGGGACCTGAGATTCCAAAGTATTTAATTTTTTTAAGTAAACTAAGGTGGTGAACTTTGTCAAATGCTTTTGAGAAGTCTAGTAATATCTATTTGATCATCATTGTCGAAGCCTTTTGATAGTTCATCTATTACACCTATTAATTGTGTTTCATATGAACTGTGTTTTTTTCTAATGCCATGTTGTTATAGGAACAGGGCATTATATTTGTCAATGTTGTTAATATTTTTGCTATATATAATATGTGTTCTAGTAATTTACAGGTGATACTAGTAAATTATACAGGTCTGTAATTACCAATGTCTAATTTATCACTTTCTTAAAGAATGGAGTTACGTTGGCTAGTTTCCAATCCTTGGACACTTTACCTGGTAAAATATTAACAACATTGAAAAAGAACTACACAGATTGGGGACAGTTCATTGCTTAATTCCTTTACTAACCTACAAGGCAATTTACCTGGGCCAGTAGCTTTGTTTATGTTAAAGTGTTTAGGAGTGAATGTATACCTATCTCATCTACAGTTGTTTTATCTATTTCTTGCATTTTATTAAATTTTAAAAAAATTATTTTCTTGTCACCTGAGGCAGAAAATGATGATGCAAAATATGTGTTGATATTAGTTTTAGTCTCATAAAAATATTATGTCATAAGCCGCGATAAAGGATTTTTCTAGCAAAGTTATAACATTAAATTTTGTTTTGTTTTGTTCTTTCTTCTCTTACCAGGATGCTCGATGACTAATTAACTCACGAAAGAAAATTTGATGACTGACTAATGGTATTGAATTTTCTGCATTTAGATTTTGGAGAGCAATAAAAATTATTAAAAAATTTTATACAACTTAAGCAAAATAAAAACTAAGAAAGCCAGTATAAAACCGATATTGTAATCGATCCAACTAATATGAAACAATTTATTACAAGTTCAGCCACGCTGAAGGAATCTTTCAATTACAATAAAATCTATTTTCTGGTTCACTTAGCATGACGATCAGCCCAATCTGACATTCAAAACCTTTATATATTTAGTCTTTCTTCTCTCCGTGAAAAGAGATAATCATATTTTTACATTGAAAAAGATAAGGTATCCAAATAAATTTCTAGACGGTCTACTTTTGAAGTACCAATTGAAAATATTATATAAAAGGTTATGGGGGCGACTGAAACGACGCTACAAAACTACAAGCTTGTTTGCAAAAAAGCCTTAGTCGCTGGGGAAAAATTAACAACGATTAATAGCAGCAGGAAATTAAAACATAATACTTATATGATATGTCATGATCTAAAATTCACCAACCACAGATTTATAAGAATTTTTCAATTAATAACTTACGTTTATTACAGTCTGGAGGATTCATTGATCCATTGCAAACTTGACACGCCCCGGTTTCCACATTACACTCGGAGTTACACGTGGGGCTACACTTGACACATTCTAAACCCCATGATCCAGGCACACAATCTGTGACAATTTACAAACAATATTCTCAAATTAAAGTATACTTTTCATACTAGCTTTAAATTTAAAATAATTTTACAGACAAAAACAATATTTGTATATTTGTTATGGAGTAATTCTCAGTTTCGGAAAAATGTTCACACTTTTAATCTAAAACTATTAAAGACGCCTATAGTTAAATCCAGGTGCGTATTGGTGTTTTATTTATTATATTTTATTTTAATTTTTTTTTTAAAGTGTTATATATTTTTTCTTTGTGATCGTGAGTCCAAAGATGATGCGTGCCTGTCTGCCTCTTAGGTAAAATTAATGACTCAGTTATGGAAAAAAAGAACAAGCCATTTTGCATTGTCTCAACCAAGCCCGTTTTTCTTTGAGCCTATTAGATTTTATTCATCTTAGATTATATATGTAGTTAAGCTTTATTTCCATGTCACTGCCAATAGATGACGTTCATGAGCACTTCGCAGAAAAGACGGCTGAAGATGAAAAGATTTAGGACACAAAAATTGCTTTACACAGTTTGTCTCCGCATAAAACTCTGAGTAGTCCTATTCATTAACTCTTCCAAAAAATGTCGACATGATATTTTTTAAAATTATGTAAAAATGAAGGAATCATCGTATTAAAATGTATCCAATTATTTTCCACAGCTCATCACCACTGTCTCCACTACTTTTGTTGGATCTAAAACTTTTTTGAAAAAGTTAAACGAACGTCATGATGTGACCAATCAATGTTATATTTCATTTCGATTAATTGACGTTTTTCTTTGATTTTATCTCACCAAAAGAAAGTGCATTTATGACATGCTTATTGAAATCTATTTGGTAATGTTTAGGCTCCTCCAGTCACATGATATTGTTAATAGCCTTCAATCCTTCTAGTGCATATTTTCTTTTTCTTTTTTTAATTTCAGATTTTAATTTGCTAAAAAATATTTATTTAACCTACAACTGATTTACCTCCAAAAGCCTCTACCTCACATAACGTAAGAATGTTTGGAACAGTACTGTTGGTGAATGTTATCTTTAGGCTCGTTACAGGACTTGTACTTTCATTTTCTGCAACTGCTATTTCGTAAATTCTGAAGACTGTATCACTTTGGTCTTTATAAGTAAAAACTGTTTTGTTGGTTTCAAATGTTTGAAGAATGAAATTTTTCAGTCGTGATCCACAATTGCAGGCTAAAATTATAAGATTTTTTTACTAATCAACAGGCAAAAAATATTTCTTCATTACACAAAATAAGAAAAAAAATATTTCAAGAGACCCAAACTACTTCATCTGCAAAACTTCTAACAAAAAATTTTTTAATAACTTTACATAAATTTACATAATGGAGGAAAATAAAAGGAGACATCCGTTTCCGATCCCAACAAATGTCTCTTACGAAAACACTGTGAAGAATAGCTGACAAAATGAATGTAATTAGAAAATCGTGTTTAATTTGCTAACATACGATTAGTTAAAGATTTTAATTCCTGATATTTAACATTGGTGTGTACTACAGTTGTTTTATAAATCGTAAGATAATGATACGTTATAGACCTGTATGCAGCAAAAACAAAAAATCTTTTGCATTCGATTCTTTGAAAATCTGACAAGTTTATGAAATTATAATTTATGAAGCACAAATATTTTCTTCTGCATTGTATCATTTTAAATTGCTGCTGTGTTCCCTTAAAATAAATGAAATGAGTCTGATCTTTTTGACTAAATAAATTAGTTAACATGCTTTTAAAAAGGTGAGAAAATGACTATCGTCTGTGCATCTTTTGAAAGATCATTTCACCAAACTTAAAATAGTATTTAAAAAATATACCTGCTATTATAGTCTAATAGTGATTTTAAAGACAAAAGCAGTGTGCCTTAAAAATAAGCCAAAGCAATAATCTAATTTTTTACGTTTTTGGACAAATTTGATTTGAAACAAATAATATCAATGAAAAACTTCACATTTAGAAAACCTACTATCAATCCTGTTATATACATGAATCCTGTTTAGAATTTTAACGTTATCAAAGGTTACAGTCCAACTTGGATTGGGATCATCGGTATGGCTGCAAGTATTGCTTGAAAATAAACTGCTTTTGTTACCATCAACTGCAACCGTTGCTGCTGTGTTTTTATCGGGTAATGACAATGTAGAAGATTGCGTTGCTGTTTGTCTCAAAGCAACATTGCGACCTGAAATTTTAAATCCTAATTCTTTTATTTTTTTCTTTAAGGTCTGCATTGTTTTAGAAATTCAATTTTAAAGTCATACAGATATATTACAAATTGTACTTTAAAAGAGATTAAATTTATATGAAATGCAGTATGTTCTAATAGTAACATGACTAATATCCTATACTTCCGTGAAAATTATTTTATGATTTAAAAAATAAAAAATAATTATACTTGTATTAAAAATATATTGATTTATTTGGCACCAATATGCTTCTGCCACACAAACCTCCACTAATGTAAAGAGAGCACAACGACTTAACGCCTTGTCCTTTGACGATGACAGATGATGTGTTCACAATCAGCTTACAATGTATGTCAATGGTTTTATTATTTAAGACATAAAGTTTCTGGTCAATGCAGTTAGTAGTTGACGGATTCGACTTTGTTTTGAATGACACCGATAAACTACCAAGATACTCTAAAACAAAATAAAAGATAAAGGTAAAAAGTAAAATTATACTATTTACTATACAAAGAAAAGAATTTTTTTTAAATAGATAAAAAAATTACTGTCATACCCATACTTGACATTTCCAACTCAAAGGAAGTAGAAACTAAGTTATATCTATTGTTAAAATGTGTGCCTTAATAAAGATTTGCTGATTTAAAAAATAATAATAAAAAAAAATAATAATAATTGGGAAAATAGTTTTTGAAAAAATATTTTTAAAATGGTTTCTTTTTTATTTGCTAAATTTTATTTGTTATCTGATATTTTCCACATTGTAAGTATATCTTCGGTTAGTATTAGTATTACAGAACGCCATTTGGTGCTCTTGAGAGTCAACTACCAAGTAATGTTATGAGTCAAAATGATTATCCATGATGTTTCCTAAAAGAATTTATTGATAAGGATATATCTTTGAGGATTGTACAAGTAGTGATTAAAAATTAATGATTGGAAACTCTGCAATCGAGTTTGTTATTATGCGCACGGACCAAGGAGTCTTTAGGCTACCAACCTACTGAAACTCACGAAAAAATTTCAAAGTTCATCGTAAAGAGAGGTGAGAACTTATTATATAAATGCCCCTAATTATTTTAGAATCTTTTTATTTTTCTCCCGTTATGTACAATTTTAAGAATTACTTAATAATATTTCATATATATTGGCTTAAACTCCTTCTATTCAAGAAGCTTACAGACAAGTTTTGGCTGATTAAAAATGGCTGAGATAAATAACACCGCAGCTCCTATTTTAAATGTGGGAGCTCATACTTTCTGCACAACCTCAGTATTTGAAACGATGCGTAAAATATAGATTTATTGAGGGAAACGTGTTTTTTTCTTCATTATTTAATTCTTGTTTCCAAAAGTCAAGCGAAACCAATACATCTGTTTCTTTTCCTTATTTTAATATTTTCATTTTATTTTATGGTATCCTTTTTATTGACGTTAACATTGTAACTTAAGGAGCCCATTTAAGAAAATGTTTTTCTAGGTCAATTAAATGTAAATTTTAATGACATTTCGGACACACTGCTGGAAAAAACTAAATTTTGAACTTAATTTCTAAGCCGTAGAGGATATGAAGAATGAAAACAGATACAAGACCTACCAGTGTCAAAAAATAATCTCTCCCAAAACTTAAGTACCCGTAGTTAAAACATAATTTTCCATTTAATGAAAGTATGAATTATGGATTTTCGTAAATAAGTATATGTTTTATTAGACATTATATTTGTGCTGCATGTATTTTTTTCATGGTTAATAGAAACAATGATAGTTTTTTCAGCACAATAACAAAATGAAGGCAAAGGCAGTCAAGGGTGTATCCTTAGGGCGATACATGTGTTAAATCAATTACATACTTTTTTATGAAAAATGAAACTGATAGATAAAAATGAAGAAATAATTCGAAAACGTGTGCTCGATTTTCGATTTCTTTGTGTGAAGCAAGGATGTGAAGAAATGCAAAATATGAAATTCAAATCCACGATATTTGACACGGGAATTCAATAAGAGAACTTTTATGTAATTGATTTAAATTTATTTGTAATCATAAAAAGGATTATTTCATGTAACATTCATCAAAATTCCAAAGCAAACAAACAAACAAACAAACAAACAAAACAAAAAAAATACAAAAAACACCTCTGACTATAAGGGACAAGATTATAAAACGAAGACAGTACGTTAATTTATTATTTCATTTGTTTCACTAACGCAATGTAACATAATGCACATACCATCGTCTTTAAGTGTGATCCTTAGCCAGGTAAAAGGCAAGGCAATAGCCCAAGTTATGGTAATGCTTTGCAGATTGATGTCATTATTACATGTGCTATCATTTCTATCATAAATCCAGTTGTACGTTAGCTGGGGTGGTGATGTGTTTACTGTTACAGTTGGCTCGAATACTAAATTCCCTGAAAATTAAAATTTTGTTAAAAATATATCATTTTGATATATATGTACATCTCAGTTGGTGATTAGATGTTTGTGCGTTTTTGTACCAAGTCTTAGCCCCACATTGACGATAAAATTAAAAAAAACAGTGACTAAATTTTGCTGGATGGTTCCCTTTCACATGCATATGGCTTTAGTATAGTTTTTGTTAATTGTCCCTTTTGCTTAAAGGCAGTGCATTAAAAAATCAGAAAATGTAGGGACCGAGAGATTTAACATTTGAATCTCATTTCCATATTGAACGACTTTACTCATACATTGAAAAAAGTTAAATATGCAATTCAAATGTTGGCTATCAGACTGATGTATGTTAACGTTAAAAAAGGTGAACCTGAAAATCCTTAATCAATTTGTAATTTGAATTGAACATGTCATGCTAATTCCTTTACAGTCATTGTACCAACGGCAATTTTAACATACATTATAAGTCATTACTTCCAATGCGTATATAATGTGACTAATAATAAATTGATAAATAATTAAATCTTATTTTTATATTTAACTACCCATATCTGTAAAACTTTAAAAAGGATGGCCTCTACACGTCGGCTACTTTTTTTTTGTGTGTCCCTTTTCGCACCTTAAAATGTGTACGGATTCATTCCTCTTTTCACATCTTCTTCACCTCCTACAACTGATCAAACATAAGGAGTTTTGGGATAAGGCACTGGAAATGGTGGAATTTTTTAAAGACTAATTTCATACCCTGAAGCCATACTCCAATCTACGCCTTAGAGTGTTAATAGCTCCACTCATGCCAAAGACTTTGAATCACGCTCTATGGTCAAAAGTGAGAGGAACACATTTGTTTTCACTTACCCTCCCTACAACAGTGCCAAACAAATTTGTTAGGTATCGTTGTCTAGGGTTCTGGTCCGAGGCTCACACACCAACAACTGGCGTACAGTTAATGACGCAAGTCCTTTTACCAAAAGCAATCTTTATTATTTTGATAGCCACTTGTCACCTATGTATAACTTTCTCATTCACTACAACTCCTTGTATCCTAGCTACAACATATCTCAGCCCTACAGTCCAGCAGACAACACGGCCAACGCTAAGGCTCCTGTATTCCCTGTGTTTACTGTCACCCGGCGACTTGTCTCCCCCTCATCGAGACACACACGAGTTATACACCCGTAGGCCTAGATTGACCTTGCATGGACTGATCCACGCCCCACATGATTTTCGCTCACATAACATCAACAACGTGAGCTTGTGACCAGGCAGAATATAATCTTAACAAACAGTGATTCTCATAACCCCGACATGTCCCCCCTCTTCACTTATATTCTACTGCCATGTAGAATCTTATATTTACAACAACATCAACAAAAAAATAGTCAGGGTATGGAATCACTGCACATCATAATACATTACCATTAACGAAATTCTTAAAGAGAATTCATAGACAGAGTGCAATGTTCATAATCATAATTATAATTATGTATTCATAGTAATCTCATGGCAAACTCGTCATGAGATCTATCTTCATTAATACATCAATATAATACATGCAATATACTTCCATATATATATATATATATATA
>MUZC01004736.1:155422-176079 GCA_002072015.1 Radix auricularia | reverse complement strand
ATATACATATATATATATATAAGATCTCAGTCAAAAACAAAAAAACAAAATATTTTTACAAATTAAGAAACACCAAGCAACCAAAGAAAAAACTTCTAGTGTTTGTCCACCACATGGGACCTTTCTACTGGAGCACTTCATGTTCCTGTATAATCATCCTCCAATGAATCTTTATAGTCCCCATAGAGGGACCTGTTACTTAGCAGTCATTGCTCCTCTATCCATGAATCTTTAAGGTCTCCATAGAGGGACTCCACATGTATCTTTAATGTCCCCATGGTGCGTGGGACCGATGTGTTATGGAGAATATTTCATATCCATCCCTAACCAACTATATAATTCATCTTAAACATCGTCACAATATCATAATTGTTGAATACCTCCTCACTATAATTTTAGAACCTTTACTTAATTTAGAACCGTTTAGGGTAGGGGTAGGTCCATCAACGCAACAGGGACGCTGTCCTTGAGATGGACAAAGATCCATGATGGACCATGGAATATTCCATAGAATTAGTAATAGGTTAGGACGTGGAAGTGTGCCGAACGTTCTCGAAGTCATGCATGTCAGCGCGTGATTAACAGTTGGTACACGCCACTGACCAATCAGGTGAGAACGGTCCGCTGACCCACGCGGGGCCAGGGGTCCTTAAATACTGGAGCCAAACCTTACAGCAGTCTCTCTCTCAGAATATTCGTAATATTCGTCTGTGGTGAGACGGGCGAATAAGAGTTAAGCCTAGCTGAAAATTTGTTTCAGGTTTGAGCAGTACCTAAACTTAAAATAGTCAAATGTATTTTGTAAGAATTATATGTTATTGATATGCTTTGATATGTTATTACAATCATTGGTTTAAATATTCGATATTATTTTTTTAGCTAGTTAGGAGTTAGTACTAATTTGTACTAAGTTAGTTAGTAGGAGCTAGTCAGTACTTAGTTAGTACTAGTAAGTTGTGAAGCCAGTGGAGTGGCGAGAAACCATTAGGCTACAATCTCAGACAGGAGACGTGCTGAGACCTGTAGTGAGGAAGTGACAAGGTGGCCTTCCTTCACACGTGGGAACCCTTGCGTTCAGTGACCATCCCTGCGAGGCGGCCGACTGCCAATCATCCTGCACGACTGCCAGGTTGACACATACTGACCACGGGACAGGACTACGCTACGCCTGATTGGCCAGACCGGAGCATCGCAGTGTAACCAGTCTCGTTGGCCACGCCATTCCACGAAGGAAGTTGGGCATCTTAATTTATTATATGTTTATTTACTAATGTACCATATATATATGTATATAAAGTATTAAATATTTTATCTCTGTTATATTATTTACACAGAGGCGTTAGTTATTAATTATTATTATTTGTATGCGAACTTATATACAATATAGTATAGAATAGCCAGTGGAAAACCCTAGACATAGTATTCAACATTGGAGGCTCAGCATTTGTGCGAGCACCCAATATTTAACAATAATCATGCACAAACTTAAATCATTAACAAATTCTCAAACATCTTATCTTAACAATTAATGACAATTAACCCGTATAAACATAATTCTCATCATATACGTCATAAATAGTAAACAAAAATTTCTCACAAACCACATTTCATCAAAATCATGAATCTCATTGAAAATATGAGGCCTCCAGGGTTGAAACCTCTTACATATCCAACCCAATGGCCACGACAATTAACCCTCATCAAAACATGGCATCGCACTGGCACAACGCCACACCGACCCCAAAACAGATACTCACCCAAGACAAAACACAAACACAGTTATTTCATATCCACCTACATCCACTCACAGCCAACAACCTGCTAGCAACAAAGGAGAAAAATAAATGCTAACCACTGTATTTGATGGCGGCATATCTCGCTGTACCCCATTCCTAAGAATAAACGCCCCTGGTTATCCACGACATGACTGCTCGTTTTCCACGCGAGCCCAGGCCGCACTCTCGACGTGGCAACTCTACTAATACCCCAACTCGTGTCAAGTTCACCTTTTTTCCGTTCATGCTTGTGGCGAACAACTCATCTTCGCTCCCACTTATAAATGTTTTCATGATGACCCCAACTATCGTCCAAATCCTTAACCACAACGGACAAGCACGCAGGCCATCTGAGTAACGGTATCCGCACCTCGATCTAAATCCAAACTGGCTGTGACACCTATCAGTGTTCCCGTCGGTCACGGTCTGGCCACCCATGGTCCGTTTAACCCTGGTCCGACCCGTCCACACACAGCCAATCTCCCTGCACTTTTTCGTGATCCAGTCTTGGCCACGAGAAAAGCCTTCCCCGCCCTTACAAACATTGTCTGTCTCTATCGAATCAACCCAAAGTTTACCTGAGCACATGTCACAATCCCGTGTGAACCACCTGCAGCGGTTCCCATTACTTTTATTTTCATCACTGTCGGTGATCATTTCCACCATCTCTGCAAAACACATTGCAGCCTTCCCCTCACCATACTCATCCACTATCACCACCGTAACCATCTCCCCCTGTGTATCTCCTCCCTGCTCTGTCCCCGAATCTATCATGACCAACTGGTCTACCGTTTGCCTCTCACTCTGCCCATGGTCAACCTGTCGATTTTCAATTAGTACCTCCTTTTCCACTTGGGCCTCGTCCAAGATCAAAACCCCATCATCTTTCGTTATCAACCTCAGACCCAACTCATAGCCCATCTCTTTCCTCTCACCACCCATTCTCCGCATTTCTAACTGATACTTTCTAATTTCTCCCTGTCCTGATGTTTTCTAATGTCCTCCCTTTGCTGTCTACGCGTTCCTCTTCTATCAGTCTTCTCCACTCCTCTAACTCGAAAGTATTTAGCTCTTCTCCCTCTAACTTTAAGTGTTTTCCCCCCATCTCTCTAAATTCTGCCATTATTGTATTCATCTCTTCCATTTTTTAAACAGTTTAGCTTCCAAAAAATGTTTCTATATTTATTTTCTCAGCAATATCTAACCATGCATACAAATTTTATTATTTTAGACAATAATATTCTAATTAATTAACCTTCGTACTTACTGATTTTATGAAAACACATACACGTAATTATCCATAGAATAACAATAAGTTGTCAATCACACAAAATTCCTGTCGTGACAGTATATATCGATATTCCTTACTATCTTTGATGGTCCTCGAACAGACACAGTTCTTTTTGGTTTCTGGTGTTGTATATACCCGGTTTTTGTGGTCTCTTGGCCCTGGCTCCGTGGCTCCTTCAGTCCGGACCCCACTGTTATCTTGTTCGTTGTCATGTTGTATACTCCGATACGAGCGTATGCCCCCGGCTCCTGTGATAGTCTGGCTGTCGTTATGTCCCCGACCACTTGCAATTTTTAGCGATGATCTGGCTCTTGATGTCTGGCTCTTTGGCGGCTTGCAATAAAGGATACGGTATGTATAATTGCAGTGTCCCACGCCAGTCAGTTCTGGAACACACCCGTACTCTGGCTTCTTGGCGGCATGCAGTGACGGACACGTTATGTATCCGGCCCCTTGCTATGTCCAGCGATGATCTGGATCTCGATGTCTGGCACTTAGTCGACTTGCAATGATGGATACGGTATGTATCTTTGCAGTGCCCCACGCAGTTCTGGAACACACCAGTACGCTGATATCTGGCTCCTTGGCGGCTTGCAGAGAAGGACACGTTATGTATCAAACCACTTGCAATGATCAGCACTAGTATGCTGATGTGTAGGACAGGCCCCCATGTCAGGTATCGTTGTCTAGGGTTCTGGTCCGAGGCTCACACACTAACAACTGGCGTACAGTAAATGACACAAGTCCTTTTACCAAAAGCAATCTTTATTATTCTGATGGCCGCTTGTCACCTATGTACAAATTTCTCATTCACTACAACTCCTTGAATCCTAGCTACAACATATCTCAGCCATACAGTCCAGCAGACCAACACGGCAAACGCTAAAGCTCCTGTATTCCCTGTGTTCACTGTCACCCGGCGACTTGTCTCCCCCTCATCGAGACACACACGAGTTATATACCCCTGGATTGACCTTGCATGGACTGATCCCCGCCCCACATGATTCTCGCTCACAAAACATCAACAACGTGAGCTTGTGACCAGGCAGAATATAATCTTAACAAACAGTGATTCTCATAACCCTGAAAACATTTTTGAAAAGCCTTCTCAGCCCCATGTTCTTTGTATTCAGGAGAGATAACCATGTTCGAGTCTTGCTTGTAAACGCACGGATTTCTGCTCCACCTTCCCATTTTTGCATTAGACCATGCAAGCGTCGTCGTTGAAAACCATGTCCCTTTGTTACCCTGGTGGACTTCTAATCGGATTTTTTTAAAAATGATTTCTTTGCATCAACTGCTATGTTGTCTGCGTAACTGCGTACAAACACTGCTCCTTCAAATACATTGGTGCGACTAGGATGAAAATGTCATGTCTCACCTCAGAGAATTTACTATCGATTACACAAGACAAACCGTGGCCTGTCTTCCGATATTTAAATGGACGTTATCATAAGGTTGTTGATTACCTCTCTGCAACTGCCATGATCTCCTGCACTAACATACTCAGCAGGGTAAGTTTAGAGAATAGGCTTATCCAAGACCCGTGCTCATGGGAATAATGTATTTCTAGAATAAAATGCTAATGAATCGCTACACGAATTCTCTCCTTCTTTATAAAAAAAACGGTACTACTCTCTTGCCACTATTGCTATTTTTGGCTCTGGATTACACCTTAGCTAATTTTTATAATTAATTTTATTGGTTGTAAAAATATTTTGGGGTCTCCTTTTTGTTGAGTAGGGCTTTTTGCTGAAACATTCGTTGTTTTTTTTATATTTTGTCAACCTCATATATAACCTGGTTGCATGAAATGTACATATCTACAATTCAGAGTGCGGTCTCACCAAAATTTTGTTCATTACAGAAGGTACACGCACAACACAATTTAAAAATGTTCAGACCAAGACGCATCTCATTCATAGACCAGTAGTTTAATGAATCGAGATCAGTGCAGCTGTGCATTGTTGAGTCCTTCCACACCTCAATTTTAGAACCTCTACATATTTGAGAACCGTTGAGGGTAGGGGTAGGTCCATCAACGCAACAGGGACGCTGTCCTTGAGATGGACAAAGATCCATGATGGACCATTGAATATTCCATAGTATTAGTATAGGTTAGGACGTGGAAGTTGGCCGAACGTTCTCGAAGCCAAGCATGTCAGCGCGTGATTAACAGTTGGTACACGCCACTGACCGATCAGATGAGAACGGTCCGCTGACCCACGCGAGGGTATGGGTCTTTATAAACGGTACCCCAACCTTACAGCTGTCTCTCTTTCAGAATATTCGTTGTACACCAGGTCTGCGGTGTGACGGGCGAATAAGAGTTGAGCCTAGCTAAAAGTTTGTTTCAGGTTTGAGTTAACTAGTCTCAGAATATTCAAATGTATTTGAATTTGTATAGGTATTTCTTATATGTATTGATATGCTTTGATATGTTATTAATATCATTGGTTTAATTATTGATATTGTTGTTTCAGCTAGTTAGTGGAAGTTAGAAGTAGTAGAAGTTAGTGGCAGTACGTAGTTAGTATTAGTCAGTACTTAGTACTAGTATGTTGGGGAGCCAGTGGAGTGGCTGAGGAACAATTGGGCTACATCTCAGACAGGAGATCTAGAACGGAGAAGGGGACACGGTGGCCTTACCACATTTATACCCTTGTTCTACGGTGTCTGTATCACGCAGCGACCTAGTTCTGTCTCCAGGTGACGTGATGACGGTGCTCTCGGACTGTTGTGGTTCTCGTGTTGACAAACATGAAGCGGTCAGCTGAGTTGACAAACAATGAAGCGGTCAGCTGAGTTGATAAACAATGACGTGGTCAGCTGAGTTGATAAACAATGACGTGGTCAGCTGAGTTGATAAACAATGACGTGGTCAGCTGAGTTGATCACCAATGAAGCAGTCAGCGGAGTTGATGAACCAAGTGTAGGATGCGATGTCGATCTGGGTCGATCGTACACGCTGGCACTTCTATCCTCGTGCTTTCAAAAGATAACTTCGCCCGTAGAGGACGGCATCGGCTCAACGGCGTAAAACACCGGTTGCCGGAAGGTTGCAGAGCACAGGGCTCTGTGACGATTGTGCTTATCGGCCTAACTCACGGATATACAGGTGATTAGGTCCGATGTAGCCTTAGGAGATCTGCTAGTGTCCTAGCTGAAACGGACGCGAGTTGCTGTCTCGTGGCAAGGGTAGCACTCCTCTCTACAGCAATCATACACAAGAAGGGGGACGGTGGTCCGACAGCTTCAAGTGTGTAGTACCTCTGGTCGTATTCCGGGAATTCAGATGTAGGCTATCTGACTCGGGCGTACCAGGAACCAGTTAGACTGGTGACTGCTGGCCTTCCCACGATAACACGGTGACCGATCTTGTCTGAAGAATACCCCGTGGCTGGGCAGTGGAAAAGACTGAATTGGTGTCCGTGCACGGTTTATATTTTGGATGGTCATGTGATTTCCATTATCCTTGATTGGTTGTGTCAAAAAATATGACCAATGGTATTAGGACTACCCTTATTCAGCCCCGTAGCGGAAAGTATGCACGCATTTCTGTCAACTTTTGCGATGGCTGGTTACCCCCCCCCTTCCTCTCGGGGTGGTTCAAGTGCTAGGGGTTACTGAGTCTAAAAGTCCGCACAAATCTCATCACACTTGACACGAGCGAACCGTTGCAGTCAGTGACCAGTGCGGAAGGGGCCGACTGCCAAGCATACTGACCACGGGACAGTACGGCGCTACGCCTGATTGGCCAGACCAGAGCCTAGCAGTTCAACCAGTTCCGTTGGCCACGCCCATTCCATGAGGGAAGTTGGGCATGATGAGCTAATTGTATCATTGTAACTACGTAGATACCTTAATTTAGTATATATTTATTTACTGATGTACCTTGTATATATGTATGTATATAATGTATTAAATATTTTTATCTCTATTATCATTTACACATAGGCGTTAGTTTTAATTATTAATTATAAGCTGTATGTGAACACGTCGTTATAGTTATATATATTAGTATATTATAGAATAGTTAGTGGAAACCCTAGACATAGACATAATATTCAACATTATGGGCCCGCTCTATATGCAACAGTCGGGTCACAGTACTCAACATGCATCACATTGCCGTAACAGTTGCGTTTGACTAAAATAATGTCCTTAGAATGATCGCAATGTTACTATTGTCATGTAATACGTCAAGAGGCCCAGCGTTAACAGCGACTATGTGAAAAAAGTGTGTCTCTACTTTTTATTAATCCACAAGAAACAATGAAGGAAAAAATCGTATTGATCTATCTTTGTTCCCTTATACTTTATACTTCTTTGATACAATGACTTCCTCTTTCGATGGTCTGTTGCCAACTCTCTGCTGCCCGATATCGTATCCTACAATCTTCGTTTTATTCTCGTAATTGTTTATGTAAATCCCGACAGTCACGTTGAATCTCCATAGTCCGACAAAGATTACTAATTTATTTGTCCATATCTATATATAAATATAATTCTCATCATGGTCCAACCATGCCGGACACCAAGTAGCATGCTTTCTTATCCCATCAAACAATTAGATTGCAAGAAAATTTAGAGCACATATTGAGGGTTCATCAAGACTAGAATTCGTTGAATTGAGATCAATTACTATATTCTTTCAGAACAACATGATAACATGCCCACACGAACATGTCTATATAAAGAACAGATCATGTGAAACACAATTGATAGCTATAATAGATGAACTATCAAAAGGCTTAGATAACAATGATCAAATAGATACAATATTATTAGACTTCTCAAAAGTATTTGACAAAGTTCACCACCTTAGTTTACTTAAAAAGCTTAAATACTTTGGAATCTCAGATCCCTTACATCACTGGATCCAAGATTTCCTATTGGGTAGGGAGCACACTGTAATAAATAATGGATCTAAATTTACATCAATAAAGGTTAACTCAGGAGTTCCACAAGGAACTGTCCTAGATCCCTTACTATTTTTAATTTATATAAATGATGTACCCACCAATATCTCAACAGGAACAAAAGTTAGGTTGATGATTGTATAATCTATAGAACAATCAAATCAGAACAAGATAGCAAAATTTTACAAAAAGACTTAGATGATTTAATAAAATGGGAAACTAACTGGATTTTGTCATTCCACCCAGAAAATTATCAACTGCTAAGAGTAACAAAGGAAAAGAAACAAATGAATTCATAATACTTTATTAATGGCATTTGCCAATCTGGAACAGGTCTGGAGATCTAAATATATCTCTGTCAAAACAAAAGTGAAGACCTTTAACACCAACTTTAAAACGGTCCTACTTTATGGATCTGAAAAATGGCGATCGACAGAGACAACCAAAAATAGACTCTAAACCTTTGTCAACAGATGCCTTAGAAATATTCTGAAAATAAAATGGTACGACAATGTCAAAAACTCCAAACTGTGGGAGAGGTGTGGACAAAGGACAGTAGAACAACAAATCATGGAAAAGAAATGGAGATGGATTGGACACACCCTTCGGAAAGATAACAGCAGGGTGAGACAGGCCTTAGATGGGAAACACAGGGCAAACGTCATCGAAGAAGACCCAAGCGTACATGGAGACGAAGCATGTTAGATGAGGCTGGAAGAACTGGAATGAGCTGGGAAGGGAAGAATTAAAACGACTGGCAAGGGACCGTGCACAGTGGCGAGCTTTGACAGAGGCCCTATGTTCCACAACTTACCAAAAGGAAAAATGATGAAAATGATGAATGGAAAAGAACTAACCCAAACTAAAGATGCAAAATACTTAAGAGTCATAATAAATGAGAAACTATATTGGAATCCCCATGTCAATGAAGTTATTAAAAAATCAAACAAAACCTTAGGCTTTATAAATATAAACTTTTACAAATGTAACAAAGATATAAAACTAAAATGTTACCTCACCCTGGTGAGACCTATACTAGAATATGGATCTTCTGTATGGGACCCATTCACCAAAGAAAATATTGATAAGTTAGAACAAATCCAAAAGAAAGCCGCCAGATGTATTACTGGAGAATATTCAAAACTGACAAGAGTAACACCATTAGTTAAATCATTAAACACTGAAACACTGGAGCATAGAAGAACCAAGAGTAAATTAGTAATTATACATAAGGTAATTAATTCTAATTTAGAAATACAACACAAAGATAACTTAATACAACCCTCAGATAGACATAAAGACAAAAACACCTTTCTTATTCTATGTGCAAAAACAAAAACATACAAGTTTTCTTTCTTTCCATCCAGTATTCGGGCTTGATTGGGTTGCCTGAAGAAACCAGGAAAGCCAACATTTTATCATCATTTAAAACTCTAGTAAGAATACAGGACTAAACACAAACCACAGAAATACGTAGAATGCAATAATCTTCTGTATAGAAGGAGCGTCTGTAACATATAAGATAATATATAAGATGTATTTCATAGTGTAATTGTTATTACATTCGCCTAACACGCGGAGGTCACAGGTTAAATCCCCAGCTAAGACATAACTTTTTTTTTTTAATTTTTAAAAAATTTTGTGTTTGTGCCCGTTCACTTCCCACTTTTTTCGAGCATGACTTTACGGTTGTCAACAGTCCTTAAATTTATGAACAGTCCTTAAAGATTTTTCGTAAAATTCCGTGAAAAAATTAAGACGTAAATTTTTTTTAAAAAATACAAATAGTGGAATCTTAACTTAAAATGAGAAAAATCATGTTTGTAATATCATTTTTTAAAAATTTCATATTTTAACGTTTAAATTATTTTAGTGGTATCCAGCGCTCTGTTAATTAACTGTAAGAGCTTTCTTGACAGCTGGAAAGTACAAACTTTGAATAACGAGAAAAATTATTCATTTGTTATCAAACTAAGCTACAGTTGTAAGAAGTAGATGATCCATCGACTGTTGAAAAAATTATGTTGCTTTTCTTGCGTTTTATACCAAAGCAGTCGGTGCAATTAAGAAAAGAATGCCTATTATTAACAGAGTGCTGAAGCTCATGTCAGTATTAAAACCCACGAACAAAATATCAGTGGAACAGCCGAAAATTTTGAAATGGCCTAGCTTTTTCCGAATATTGTTTCCAACAGATTTCGATTGTTTGGAGGCCGATTTAATTAATTACGAAGTAGCTGATTGAAGCAACGTCAAAGCCGACTGAGGTTATGGTGCTTTCTGGTATCAAATTGGACAAATGTCTAGAAATTTCAAAAACAAAGAGTACAGATGTCCGCTACTTTCAAAGTTTGCACAAACAATGTTGGACCTTGCACATGGAACAGCAAAAGTAGAACGCGCTTTTTCTGCTGTTAGTTTATTGAAAAACAACTTGAGAAACCAATAGTCTACTCTAATGTTGGAAAGTTTACAGACTCTGGGAAATGGAAAAATTACTCCCACAATGATCGACAGTGCAAATGATTCCATGTAAGATCATAAGCAGGAGGAATTAAACACTGTCAATGATGATGAACGTTAAACAATCGACTAAAGATATAGAATATGAGAATGGTAATAGAGACGTGATAATATTTATACTTTACATTTTTTAGCTACAATGCTTGGATTATGCTTCATATTCGTTCATTTGAAGTTCAACATTTTATGTTAAATGTGTCTGTAAAAATGTGTTTTTGTCCGTAAATTTTGTTGATTGTTCTTATATTCCTTAGTAAATATTATTTTATTGAGTTCGCAACCCTGCATGAGTTCGCAACACACCTCTAAGCATTCTTTCTCAACATTTGCATAATAACTTCGTGCTCTCCGTTGTGCTCAGTGACAGAAAAGTAATAACATACTCTCCTCAACAATTACTTTTGTTGTATACAGCAATTATTATTGTAGGTTGCTCTCCCCAGAGTTTCCTCTTTTCATTTACTCAGAGTCGTTTGCCAAAACCTACCCCATTTGGACAACTGGGTTTTTCAGGAAGTCTTCAACCGTCACTAAATACTTAGCGGCGTATGCTACGACGCGGGTCGGCTATTAGTTTATTTTTGGCAAACGAGGGTGTTGCAGGGTGGGGGTGACAAGTAGCTAACCGCAGAGCACATGTTTCCAGAACAACAATGCGTCGGCAGTTATCCCCACCCACAAGGTTCATTTGCTTTGTTGTGATTTCTTCGTGATGTAGTTTGTGTCTGTTCACCCCTAATCTTGTTGTGCAATATTTATGAGCGTATGCTACGCTGCGGGCATCAAGTTATTTATAATTTATAGCGTCAGTTGTAAGTACTTCTTAGAGTTTCTAACTCTGCCAAATAAACCGATCAATAAAAGGAACATGTGATCTCATAGCGCTTGAGTCATATCTTATGGTATCCAAACTGTTATATCTGCACCGTTTTATTAGCGTTTTGAAATAAATCTCGGCAGCACTTATTGACATAAAGTAATCATTAACTATCCCCTGAGTAACACGTAGAAATTTTACAGTGTCCAGAAAATCGTCTCGATGCATTCCATTTAAACTCACCGCCGCTTAAGTGGTATAAAGCAACACAACCTTTATGTAACGTCTTATTATAATTATGTTGTTTTTGCATGCGAGTTTGGAGAACTGGTTATCTAGTGAGGGTTATTCGGAGGAGCTATAAAAGTGAAGAAAATACAATTTAAGTATGTTGTTACACAGACCATGTTCTGGTGCTCTGATTTTTAGTGTTGATTAACAGTTCAACTTTTATATGGCAATATTGACCAAATCGACCAACCACAACTACTAAAACTAAATTAAAATAATTTGATCATTAGAACGGGCATAAGCAGCCCTTCCAGATAAACAAAATCGCCGGTGGACTTCAAACATTACTGCATGTGATTGAGAATGAAACAATTGAAGTTTTCAAATTAATTCCAGTGAACATTAGAAGAATATAAAAATGTGAAAATATTTCTATTTAGTTAAGAGCATGTTGAGGACATTAGAAAATTATTGTCTACATGCAGAAAGAGCTTAAAAAATCTTGGAAGCAAGTATAAGTTACATCAGAATCTCCTACACCAAGGTCATATACCGTTAATGAGAACGATAGTATGAGATACCATAAAAACAAGCATTTTGTAACAATCATTTAGAAGAGAAGAAATGTTTCTGTTGTTTTTATCTGTAGCTGGACACAACTGAATCAGGCAAGTGGGGCACGAGACAACGCCGGCAAAATAGTTCAATTCCAATTGTCACAGCTTAGTAAGTTTAAAGGCTACCTTCAGTAATATGAAGTTATTGTAGTCACGTGAAGCCATCAGAAAGTAACCTGTATAAAGGCACATGAAGTTGTACAGTTAGTTAAAGTGACATTTAGTACTTATAAAGTGTTTATATTGACTAATGAAACGTTTTAAAATGAAAACAAAAAGAACTTGAATTTAGTATATAAGGGCGTACAACATTAAGACAGCACTGAAACTGTAAGCAGGAACTGCGCAGGATTTTTTCTCTTTATTGCATACATTATTTATATGAATACTAGCTGACTAGTCGTGCGTTGCAACGATCTCAGTAATAATGAATAAATTTAAGAAACAAATGAGTGATTTTTAAAAAAACAATTATATCAGAAATCTACGCGGAAGTGTGCAAAGGAAAAAAAAAATTCATAGCAAACAATAAAACACATATTTAAAAAAATAATTTTAAATCTTAATTTTTTTAAATTTAAAAACAATATTAAGGGCACTGGCTAAAAAAAATGAAAGATAATTCAATTTGTAATTAAAATTTTCCTGGACTCAAGCTATATTTCTCAATATCATGTAAAATTGAAAAGGGAATTAAATTATTAAAGTGCATTAAAATCATTTGTGACCCATTGCAATGATGGTATGAACATTAAAATTTCAGTGGCCTAAATAATTAAATATAGACTCTTGAGTTTTATGTACTAAGATTGGCAAGATCCAATACTTTTTTCAGTCACTTACGCATACACATTACCTTTAATACAGCTAATTTAAACGTTTTAAAAAAATCAAGGCCCGGCGAAAGTATGAATATTAGAGATTCAATGTCCGATATCGTTTTAATATGAGCTAGAAAGTTATTATACACCATGTTTAGTTCAGATCCATTCATTTTCGCAGTCGTTAGAGCTTACACACTTCATATACATCTCATATTAGCAAAAAAGAAATTAAGGGCCTATAGGCCCAATCGGGGCAAGAAATTAACTTTAAAATACATGTTTATTTCGTTCTAATTCATAATAGATATATTTTTAAATATCTTTCAAACTTATGTAAAATCAAAATTGGAATTATTTCTTAAATGCTTACGAAAACAAAGGTTTTAGGCCCCCGTTTCCAAAGGAATGGACAATAGGAGTTCAACGCAATATGGAATTTTAATATTGTCTTTAAAGTATTTAAGTACCAAGTTTGGTCAAAATCCCTTCATTTTCCAAGTAGCTGAAAGTTGAACCAATTTTTATTTTGGTCATATAAGGGAAAAAAAAACATTTGTGTAAGGTGTCGATTTTAAAAATCTGTTCATTTTAAATCAGTTTTGTAATGGATATATTCCTCTAGATCGTTAAAAATCGAATGTGGAAATTATCTTAAAGATATGTAAAAAAAAAAAAAAAGAAAAAGACATGTGGGGCCCCGGCCCCTTAGGAGGTCAGTGTCCTATAGTATTAATATTGGCTATTAAATTTTTGGTTAAGATTCATCAATTTTCACATTAGCTAACAGTTAAAAATAATTTTTATATAAGCAAAATTGAAATTAAGGGCCCCCATGCCCAATCGGTGCAAGAAATTAAGTTTAATATCATTATTATTGCAATCTAAATAATATTAAATACATTTTCAATATCTTTCAAGGTAGTGTAATTTCATAAAGGAAATAAAGTCTTAAAAGTTTACGAAAAAAAAGATTTTGGGCCCCTGGCCAAAACGTAATAGTCATTAGGAGTTCAAAACCATATGGTATTTTAATGTTGGCTATAAAGTATGTATGCACTAAGTTTGGTCTAGATCCATTCATTTCCGAGTAGCCGATGCTTAAACTAATTTTATTATAGCTCGGACAAAAATAATTTGGGCCCCTGGCACCCAATAAGTGTCAATGTTTTAGAAAAAATGTTTCCACAAAGCCATCTGAGAAACATAATCAAAAATTTCCTTAAGTATCATCGTGATCGAGTGAATGGTTTAGTAATTTTTAATAGACAAAAAAAACATGAATACATAATTTGATCTATATATATATATATATATATATATATATNGTGTGTGTGTGTGTGTGTGTGTGTGTGTGTGTGTGTGTGTGTGTGTGTGCGTGTGTGTGTGTGTGTGTAGATAGATATAAGGGGAAAACACATTAAGGGGCCTTGGGCACATTCCATGCAAGATTTCAATTTCAAAAACATGTTCATTTTTATTCATTTTCAACATGGATATATTTCTCAAGATTCTTAAAAATTATATGTGAAAAATATCTTAGACATTTACAAAAAAGAAATTATGGCCCCCTGCCAGGAAGAAATTGACATTTGAAGTTCAGTGCCCTTAAGTATTTTAATAAGGGCTACCACGATTTAGTAGACAAAGTATTTTAAAGATCCATTCATCTACTCAGTAGCTAATACATAAACTTATTTTTATACTGTTTTTTTTTTAGCAAAATATGACATTAAAGGCCTCAGGGCCCATTTAGGGCAAATTATAATGTTGAAAACACCTGTTTATTTCAATATGGATAATAATGGATACAATTATTATCATTTGTCAAGATCTTTAAAAATTGAATTGGGTATTACAATCTTAAACGTTTAAGAAAAAAGGTATTATGGGCCTCCATCCCCAAGAGAGCGCCCATTAGGAGTTGATCTCCCTATAGAATTTTAATATTGGCTATTCAGTATTTAAATACAAAATTTTATTAAGATCCATCAATTTATCAAGTAGACAGCTCATATTAGCTAAAATTGGCATTAAGGTCCCCCGACGCCCCTTAATTGTTAAATAGAGGAAAAAAAAGTAGCCAGTTACCATTCCGGAAGGGTAATCAAACGTCTCAAAAATTTTCATGGCGATCGGATGAATGATTTATTCAGCTAAAAGCGCGCGCGCGCACGCACGCACGCACGCACGCACGCACACGCACACATTCAGACATACCTTGATTTATATATCTACACTAATAAAAGGGAAAGCCCTGACTGACTGACTCACTCACTCACTGATTAATAACTAATTCTCCAACTTCCCGTTTAGGAAGAATCATGAAACTTTGGGAAGTTGTTGGATACTCTCTGACTACGAAAATTGGCGAAAAGAATTTTGAAAATCTCACTCA
The DNA here is from genome assembly GCA_002072015.1 of Radix auricularia. Taxonomy (NCBI): domain Eukaryota; kingdom Metazoa; phylum Mollusca; class Gastropoda; family Lymnaeidae; genus Radix; species Radix auricularia. Next base: position 160,684 of record MUZC01004736.1, on the reverse strand, counting down.
TGTGGGGCCGGGGGCCCAAAAACTTTTTTTGCCTACATCAATAATTCTCTATCTTCCCCTATAGGTAGAAACATGAAACTTAAAGAATTTGTTGGAGACTTTCTTACTCCAAAAAATGGCGAAAAAGAATTTTGAAATTCACACTCATTGGGGCCGTGGCCCCAAAACTTTTTTCTCCTTATATAAGCTATATGCTAATTGAAAATCAATAATTCATCTATTTCCCGTGTAGGTAGAAGCATGAAACTTAAGAAATGCTTTGAGTACATGCTTCCGGTGATAATTGGCAAAAGAGAATATTAAATTTCCCACTCATGGGGGCTGGCGCCCCGAAAACGATTTTTTCATTAAATGAGCTAAATAAACATTGAAATTCACCAATTCTCCTATTTTCCGAGTAGGTAGACTCATCAAATAATGGGGAGTTTATAAATACACTTTCACAATGCTAGCAGGTGAAATAATTTTTAAAATTTCTCTTACAGGGGGGCTGTGGGCCAAAATTTAAAAACTAAAAATCACGATTTCTCCATTCACATGTATGTGGAGAGCATGAAACTTTAGGAAAATGTTGAGTTTAATCTCCCGATGATAATTTGCAAAAGAGAATGTTAAATGCCCACTCATAGAGGTATGGAAGCCCCCCCAAAAAATGGGGGCCCCATAAAAACTTTCTCCCCTTACATGAGCTATATACAAATTGAAAATTAATAATTCTCCTATTTCCCGTAAAGTTTCAAGCATGAAATTTTGTAAATTTTTTGTGTACATGCTTCCGATGATAATTGGCAAAAGAGAATGTTAAATTTCCCACTGAGGGCCGGGGCCCCCAAAACATCTTTTCTTTATATGAGCTATACACAAATTGAAAATCACTAATTCTCCTATTTCCCACATAGGTAGAAGCATGTAACTTTTGAAATTTTTTAGTACAAGCTCCCGACAATTGGCAAAAAGAATGTTAGAATTCCATCAGATTGGGTACCGGGGGCACAAAAATATTTTTTTCTTATATTAAAACTTATCACTAATTCTCCAATTTTCCGTGCAGGTAGGAGCATGAAACTTTAAGTAATTGTTAAGTACCCTCTCAGGACAAATGTTGGTGTAGAAGAATTTTGAAATACACACTCATGGGGGCCGGGACCCCAAAAACTTATTTTTTTTCTTTTATGAGATTTATAAAAAATTGAAAATCACTGATTCTCTTATTTCTTGAGTTGGTAGACTCATGAAACGTTGGGGAATTAATAATTATACTTTCACGATGGTAGCAGATGAAAACATTTTTTAAAATATCTCTTACTGGGGGCTGGGGGGCCAAAGGTAGTTTTTTTCCTAATATAAACTATATAAAAACTACACATAACTAATTCCCCAATTCTCCATTTAGGTAGAAGCATAAAACTTTGGGAAGTTGTTGAGTACAATCTCCAGATAAAAGTTGGGGAAAAAGAATTATAAATTTCCACTCACAGGGGGCCGGGGCCCCAAATATAATTTTTTCTTATATTAAAAACCAACTCATCACAAATTCCACAATTCATCGTGTAGGTAAAAACATAAAACTTTAGGAAGTTGTTGGGTACCCTCAAAACAACGAAAATTAGCGTAAAATTATTTTTAAATTTACGCTCATGAGGGTCTGGGCCCAAAAAAAAACGTGTTTTTTAGCGCATTTTCGAGAAGTCGAATGCGCTATTGCACCCGTTTTGTCCGTCCGTCCGTCTGTCATCACCTTTGATCTCAGCATCCATAAGTCCTAGACCCATGAGGTATATATGTATTTTGTATGTCCTGACCTGCCATTTGTGCATCAACACTCAGTTACTCGATCCGTTAAAAAACCCCGTTAAAACTACCAAAAAATATTTCGAATCGAGAGGTAACACTAGCGCAGGGAACGGCCGCCATTGCCGGAAGTCGAATACATAGTATTTCAAGCATTCAAGAGTGGTGCGAAGGCGTGCAAAAGAATTAGTTTGTTTTTTTGTTTGTTTTTTTTGTTGACGTCATTAGAATGTGTGTAAATGTTTAGAGAGTTTTACGTCATCATTTGTGGTGACTTGTAGTTAGATTAAAGAGAAAATATTTTTTTTTAAAATGTAAAGAAATGACTTTTAAATAAAAAAAATGTCAGGTATATTCATTACACAAGAAAATTCATAAAAATATGTCTAAAATCTAAACACAATTACTGATAACTACATAATGCTGATATCTAACATAAGTACTGATACATAATACGAAAATGCGCTAACACGCCCTGAGTTCCAAAAGGGACCAGGCTTAACATGATTTTTTTTCTTTATGCGTGCTATAAAAATTTGAAAATCAATAATTCTCATATTTTCCAAAAAGGCAAACGCATGAAACTTTGGGGGTTTATTAACTACACTTCCCAAATGGTAGCAGGTGAACAATTATTTAAAACATTCTTTACTGTGGGTTTGGAGGCCAAAATGTAGTTTTTCCCTAATATTAACTATATTAAAATTAAAAATCCCTAATTCTCCCATTCCCTATGTAGGTAGAAGCATAAAACTTTAGGAAGTTACCTTTTTGCGACAAAAATTAGCGTAATATAATTTTAAAATTCACACTCATTGGGGCCGGAACGTCAAAAACGAGTTTTTTCCAAATATGTGCTATATACAAATTGAAAAGCACTATTTTTCCTATTTCCCAAATAGGTAACGCATAAAACGTTGGGGATTTTTTAAATTCACTTCCACGATGGCAGCAGGTGAATTTATATTTAAAATATTCCTTGGCGGGCCAAAATATAGTTTTTTTATGCACTTACTCACTTATCACTGATACTCCATCTTCCCGCATCAGGGCGCGGGCAAATTGCTAGTATATAGATAAATCGTGGCAGTAATTGTATTTGCTAAACGTAGCTAGTGATTAGTAATGAAAAAAATGTACATATTTTGCATGTAGCACATTATTTTAGTTTCCTATGCGCAGTATTTTTTATCTACTATATACAGTGGTGGACCAAGCGACCCGGGAAAAAACTAAAAAGTAGCCCTTTCTTCATAACTATTATTTTCCTTGTGCATTATTTCCATTCAAACCTGAGGGCCGAGCCCTCCATAGTCATGGGTCACTTAACAAATTACAATTATAAAAAAAAACAGGAATACAATTATAAATCCCATATATAAATTATAATTTTTTTAAAAATATTTAAAAATGCGTCAATTCAAGTTATAAATCAATTTATTCTGACTCACTGTCCTGGTGTTTATAGTATAAGCAACTTTTTTACGCTGGGTGCCATTCGGCTACATCATATATATTTTGTTTAAATATTCAGTTCACTTAAGGAAGACATCGGTTTCTGATGACATAAGAAGTAAAGCTTCAAGGCGTGTAGAAGACAATGAGCTTCGCAAACAATTCCTAATGTATTTCAGTTTAGAGAAAGATCAACTCACAAGCTCTTTGGGTAGACTACAGAGTCAATATGAATTTATATGCACTAAAAATGCTTGTATGTTTGCCTATAGAAACTATATTTATGAAGTACAAAAAAAAAAAAAAAAAGCAGCAATCAAGGCATTTTTTGCTAGACTTGTATTTTGCAAGTTTTTCACTCTTATCCACAACTTGGTCGTCCCAGACTTCATGTGGCGAATCTTCACTGACGCTGTCCTCTACTGAATCATCGAACATTTGAAGAAGGGTATTCGTCGGGGAACAGAATTTTTTTAATTTGTCCCGTTTCTGCGCAAAGTCAGTTAGCTCTTCTCTGAGATTAGTCGCTGTGTCGCTTTCATTGAATTTAAAGAGAATACTACTAAGGTGCTGCATCGCTGATGTACCTAAATCCGTGTTTGTTTAATATCCTCAAAGTTCTGTATATCAAGACAGACAATATATGCGTATAAACGATTTGTGACTTTCAAATCGTTTTTCAATAGTTTTACAACTTTGTCAATGATGCAATTATAAACTTCAATGCGATATCTGTCCGCTGCATTGTTTCCTACTTCCTCGTGCATTCATCTCTCCTAAGACGTCACGTTTGGTTTGTGTAAAAGTTTCTCTACCAAATTTTCTTCAATGGTATTTTCAACATTCTCTTCTTCACACTTGTTATTAGCCCAGGAAACAAATTGTTTGACACAGTCGAGAAAACCATCAAAATCTCTTGAAATATTTTGTAAAAACTTGTCGGTGCAATCGAAATTACGGTATGCTTGCAGTGCATCCATTTTGGTTGTTTGTAAATAAATAGATGACGGTCCTGTGGAATATTCTTTAGTATAGATTTGCAGTGACGATTGTTTCAAATAAGATAAACTTATCTTGTAAAAATTGAGCTGTATCCCTGATTTTGCCTTGACCGCGTCTGATGATGATAATTCTTGTAACGTTAAATCAATTCAATAAACAATAATTATGAGTTTGCATCATCAAAATTTCCAATTACTTTTTTAACGCACTTTCTTTGGTCCACCATCGAGTTTTACCAATAATATTTAATCTTTGGTGTCTAGATTTCTGTTGGTGAGCAACTCAAACATCCATTCCTTTATACGAACCTCTAAAGAACACAGCATCTGCGTTAAGCAGTTGAAATAAGCTATTCCAGTAGTAGATGTGCAGCTTGAAATGCATATTAATGGCTCATGACTTAGCTTTATAATTATTTTTTAAAACTGTATAGCCTCTAAATATCATCCACATTAGTTATTATTTAGTTTTAATTCACCTGTCCTGGCGGCCCACCGGAATTTTTCCGACGTCCCAGTCCACCCAGACTACATATTAGAAAAAAAGGAAAGGGTAAAAACTCTAATATCTTATATATAATTAACAGTACATGAGATCATTTGTGGGTTAATAATGTTTTAACAATCATATGAACTTATTTTAAAGAGGTTTTTTATGTACAAAATGATTGCCCGCGAAAAAGTTGTGTTTTTTTTTAATACTTTATAGAAGTCTACAAAGATAATGAAAAGTCAATAAACATTTATGCATTGATTTTAGACATAGCCATTCTGTTTTGGCAAATTGAATTCCAGCACTTACGATATTGGCACTCCCTTCCGAACCACAATGTTTCACATCTTGAGCTACTTCGACACTGACCAGTAACCTTTTCACAACCGCCCCAAAAATGACATTGAAATTGGCATTTCTCACCAAACCAACCAGATTCGCAGTCTTCAAAAGATAAAGATTATGCAAGGAAATTGGTGAATAATTTAATAACTCTAAAAAGAAATAGTATATATATATATA
>MUZC01004736.1:113831-144696 GCA_002072015.1 Radix auricularia | reverse complement strand
CCCCCCCCCCCCCCCCCCCCATGAGTAGAAATTTTAAAATTCTTCATCAACAATTATTTTTGAAAGACTGTTCAATACAGTCCATTGTTTTCTACATGTTTTTACCTAAATGGAAAATTTGAGCATTAGTGATTAGTTGATTTTTAATATAAGAAAAACTCTGTTCAAGCCCCCATGAGTTAGAATCTTTAAAATTAGTTTTCGCCATTTTTCTTTGGAAGAGTGTGTTCAATAAATTCCAAAAGTTTCATGTTTTTACCTTTACGGAAAAGTGGAGAATTGGTGAAGCTTCTGTTTTTAATATCTAAAAAAAAAACAACTTATATTTGGTCACCCACCCCATATGAATGGGAATGTTAAAAAAATTTACGACAATTATCGTCGGGAGAGTGTACTTAACAAATTCCAAAAGCTTCATGCTTCTATCTACACTTGAAATAGGAGAAATGGTGATTTTTCAATTTCTATATAGCTCATGAAAGGAAAACAATTTTGGGGGGCCATAGTCCCCATGAGTGTGAACTTCACATTTATTTTGAAACAATTTTGGACTTTAAGAGGGTACCTAACAACTTCTAAAAGTTTCATTTTTATACCTACACGGTAAATATCAGAATGAGTGATGAGTCGGTTTTTAATATACGAAAAATTATATTTTGGCCCCCGGCCCCCTCCCCCATGAGAGGGAATTTTAACATTATTTTTTGCAGACTTCCGTCGGGAGCGTGAGGTCAATAACTTGCCATAGTTTCACGCCTATACCTTATGAGGGAAAAAGAAGAGTTAGTAATTTTCAAATTTATATAGCTAATTTTAGAAGAAAAAAAAACGTTTTTAAGGCCCCGGCGCTCATAAGTGGAAATTTAACATTCTCTTTCGCCAATTATCATCGGGACATTGTACTAAACAACTTTCCAAAGTTTCATGCTTCTACCTACTTACGTAAAGGGAGAATTTGTGATTTTCAGTTTTTAAATTGTTTATATTAGCAAATAACTAAATTTGTTGCCCCGAACCCCAGTGAGGGATATTTTAAATATTTTTCACATGCTACTATCGTGAAATTGTATTTATCAACTCCCCAACGTTTCATGAATCTACCTACTCGGGACATATGATAATTAGTAATTTTCAATTTGTATATTGCTCATATCATGTAAAAAGCGTTTTTGGGGCTCTGGCCTTCATGAGTGTGTATTACAAAATTCTTTACACCAACTTTCGTTAGGATACCTAACATTTTCCCAACGTTTCATGCTTCTACCTACACAAGAAATAAGAGATTTATTGATTTTAAATTTTTATATAGCTCATCCTAGAAAAAAAAAGTATTTGTTGGACCCCAGTCCCCATGACTGTGTATTTCAAAATTGTTTTACACCAACTTCCGTCGTGAGAGAGTACTTAACAATTTCCCAAAGTTTCATGCTCCTAACTAATTGGATAATTAGTGTTGAGTCGGCTTTTAATGTAAGAAAACCTATATTTGGGCCCCAGGTCCTTCATAAGAGGGAATTTTAGCATCCTTTTTTGCCAATTTTCGTCAGGAGCGATACTATAAAATAAATGCCAAATGTTCATGCTTCTACCTATATGGGAAATAGGAGAATTAGTGATTTTCAATTTTTGTATAGCTCATATTAGGAAAGGAACATTTTGGGGCCCCGGCCCCAATGATTGTGATTTTTAAACTTCTTTTTCACCAATTTTAGTCGAAAGAGTGTACCCAACAACTTCCCAAAGTTTCATGCTTCTACCTACACTAGAAGTTGGAGAATCAGTGATGAGTCAGTCAGTCAGTCAGTGAGGGCTTTGGCTTTTATTGGAATGAATATAACAAGGCCCAATTAAAACGGGTCACTGTATTATCCTTCTCACTCCGTAGCAATACATACTTGCCATATTTTTTGCTTAAAGTTATTTTATGTTCCTTATTATGCAATCATCACAACAACAACAAATTTTAATTACACACACACACAGAATAAAAAAATCATACTGCCATTTTTTTTACAGATTTTACATAGTATTCGCAAACTTATTTAAAATATGAACGATCATTAATCTGACATTTGTGTATTTATGAACCTTTCTTGAAAAAGCTTTAATAAATTAAACCAAAAGTGGAATATTGCAATTAGTTTTAAATATGGGTTAAAGTTAGAAAAGTAATATACTAAATTACACATTTCCATATTTGATTCAATATTTTCACACAACTTGCTTTCAAGCAAATTCATTGGTTCTGGAATATTGCCTTTTTTACAACAGCATTTTATGCTTTGTGACCGTAAAAAAATGAGCCAGGATTTAATGATGTCGAAAATTCTAAAACAAATGTCCTTCCACTTTGTGTTTTTTTATTTATTTACAGCCTATATTTGTTCTTTGTCAATTCTTTTTTATCCAATTTCTGATCCTTTCCATTTTTGGAAATGTGGAACACTTGTTCATAGGTGGCTACGTTTGGATATATGTTTGCAAAGTTTGAATTTAATTAAACAAGCAATTTCTTTTTTTTTTTTTTTTTTTTTTTTTTTTTTTTTTTTGTGTGTGTTGTTGTTGCCTCAAATCAAAACGAATAAAAATAAAAATAACAATGTTTTGGTATAATAAACCATGTATTTACGCCAACTTAAAATCAAACTTGAATCAATTATATTTACGAGATCCATAATATCATTCAGTAGCATTAGTATCAGATGACATTTTATTCATTAGGAGAATTTGAAATTCTGGCATTAGAAACGTTCACGTAGTCTGTATAATATAGTTTCTTTATTTCTATGAATTTGTAAAAATCTTTGCTCATTTTTATTTTATTAAATTTTATTTTAACGCTTTTCGTTTTTGAAGATAATTAACGAGGGATTAGTCACCCTCACCCTCCCTTTACACACATGGTGCCGCTCCATTGGCTCATTATTCAGCCACAATGAGTTTTTCTTTTACAACAGGCACAGCTGTCAAATTTAAGAATCATTTAAGCTACCACTACTTCAGCGTTACGCTATCAAATTACTTAAGTACTTTTCAGTGCCGTGGCATTAGTATCAAAAGAATTTATATCCAATTAGGAGTTTGAAATTTTGATGGTTGAAAGGTTCACATGCCTTAGAATAGTTTCTTTATTTCTGTCATTAACTTCTTATTTGGTTTTTCTTTTAGTTCGATAAAAATCTCGACTATCTTATAATTATTTTCTTAGAAACTAACTAACGACCAGGAATTTGACCCCCTTGGAAAAGTGCCACCCGGGGCATTGCCCCCCCTCTTTGCGCCCCATCTCAATGCCACTGATATTGAGCCGTCCATGGTCAAAATAGTTATATATGAAAGCGAATAAGAAGTAAAATGTATACCGTAATTTATATGAATTTTTCCATTTTTATGTCATGTTACTGCAGTAATGTATACTATTTGCTGCGACCGCTTCTGTTTCAAATTAATGGCTCCTGTCCTTTCTTAACTCTGGAACTTTAGGGATTCCGTCATAGGTGGTGCCATACAATTCAGGGTGGCTAGACCTCGCTAAAGCGCATAAGATAATTATAATACACTTGAACACAAAGACATATAAATTAAATTAATGGCATTAATGGGTTGAAATCTAATCCAAATCGTGGGTATGATGAAATTGTAAAATATATTTCTATATTTATTGCATCTTTCCGTCTCCAGGAAACGATATATACTTTACTTTTTAATGGCAGCACTTATTGTGACTGATGAGAAAAATCGTCGTGTGGCAGTCTCTTCTGCATATCCCAAACACCAATGCGGTAGAGCATATAATTATACACTAAGGCGGATTAAGGGGGGGGGGGGGCTGAGCGGGCTAAAGCCACGGGCCCCCGACGATTTGGGGCCCCCAAACTTTTTTATATTTTATAATAAAAGTGTACAAATGTTTGCACGAACCCTTGATAATATAATAAATTAAATAAATTTATAACCATTATCTATTAAACTGATTGCGATTCCAGAGTTGCGAAGTCTTAAGTTTTCCCAGCCAGGGGTAAAAAAATTCCCAAATTGGGCTAAAAATTCCGAAATGCATTAAAAATTTGGGGAAAAATCTGAAAAGTGGCAACTTCAATTAAATGCTTTCGCATTCATTTTAATGACTTTTGACTTCCAAATTAAAAAATAATAAATATTTTTGCATTTTTAAGGCAATTTTTAATAGGGTACTTTCAATTTTTATTTAATCTGTAGGTTTTTTTTTAACAACTTGGCTACAAAGCCAAAATATAGATTATACTTTTAAATTTTAACATCATGAAGTTTGAAAAAGTTATTTGGATACTCTTGTAATTTAAATTTGTCAGTGATTGATTAAAAAAATATTTTAAAAAATGAATGTTTTGAAATTTATTAATAATGAATCAATCATACATGATTACATAGATTTTTATATGTTTACATATTATTAATGATTTGGTCCTTTATATGTAACAAACATTTTATGATGATTCGGGCTCAGACTAACTAATTATATTATTTAATAGTAATACATTTACACAATCTGACTGTAAACTGTCTGCAGTCTACTGTTAGTGACAATGTTGGGAAAAACCTAGCAAAATCATCAGGAAAAAAAAAAACTAGATCTGAAATAAAAAATCTAGACACGCTAAAAATAAACAAATATGACGTCAAAGAGCCTCGCACCAACACACAAAAAAGTATTTCTTATTTGAAAATGAGCATGTTTTTAATTATTTTCTTTTAAATTGTCAATCTCAAAAATTCCCATATGTTAGGCAAAATCCTTATAAATTCCTAAATTCCCATTTTAAAAAGTTTGGCTAAAAAAAAAAAAACACGATTCGGGAAATTTCTTACGACTTTTTAACACTGCGCGATTCAGACCTGACAGTCTTAATAATCTATAAAACTTGGCTCAATTAGAGAATATAGTATAAAATATAGTTTAATTTTTTTTAATTTCTCATTTTAGACAAACTCCGCTAGTCGTGTGGAAAGGGCATAGGCTTGTGATGCAAATGGTGTCGGGTTCGATTTCCAGCGGTGGAATGTAAAAGTTTTTCTTTTCACACTCAATTTTTAACACACCGGCGAACATTTTAAACGGTTGTTTCTTCGTGTTCGTTTCTTTTTTCGTTATTAATATTTAGTTGCAGTCTTATATTAGCTGTTAGAAATCATATTTTAAGGGACGCTGGCTGGATAGGGCCCCCGTTTGATTGCAGCCAGGGTCCCCGTGCAGTCTTAATCCGCCCCTGATTATACAGTAATGAGGTCATTTTACGTATATTCTTAAGAGTTTTTATTCAACTCTTTTCTCACTCAGCTAAATCAAAATTAAAGAAACAAAGGCTTTTAAAAAATAATAATAATAATGATCGTGATTGCTTTTAAACCTCCAGTTACTTAAGCTAGCTTTCAAAATCCCTTTTACTTTTAAAAGTTTTCTATGTCAAGAAAGTGTTTTCTTTAGACCTTATAAAAAGCATAGGGGCGCGGTGGTCTACATTGTAGCGAGCTGGACTACCGAACCGCAGCAAGAACCCGTGTCGCGGATACGAAATCGCGGATATGGCAAGGCCTCGGGGCATTGTGCCAACCAGACAATCCCAAGCTCGTTAGAGGTCAATGAAACTTGTGAACGCTACTTCACTTGCTCCCATGGACCTTCATGGTCTGTAAGGGATATTTATTTTTATAAAAAGCAAAAGCTTAATATAAAAAGTTAATATGTTGATTTTTACGTAATCGGTTTCTTAAAAAAAAAAACTTTAGGTTTGTAACACCTTTCCTGACATTAAATGTCACGTGTTATCTGTTAGACTCTTATGATATTAATAAATCATATGTAACTAGTTACTTGTATATTCTAGGAAACTTGTAGGCGTACATCCCTGACAGACTCCATGCTTCTATGAACACTCATAACTCCTTTGTTAACTATGAAACATTAATTCAACACTAATAGTATTTACACTTTGTACATCATGAAAAATGTCAATTTAGAGCCATGCTGGCTTCATGCACACTTTCTCTCCTTATTAACTACCACTCTATCATTTACTCGTCACGTGATCTCTCTTAATTACTAATATGTTAATTACTATCATGTGACAAGGTTTAATAAATTTGTAACGCATTCATTAAAAATCATGGTTAAATAAATAAAGTTAAATTCTTAGCCTCAGGGTTTTATAATTCCCTTAATTCATTTATCTTCTAAACATTATCTTAACAAAATTATGAATTATTTTGTTTTACAATGGAACATTTTTTTTAAAAAGTCGATGTAGATATAAAAATAGTTAAAATGTTTAAATTTAAAAAAACGAATAAAGTTAACTTACACTGGCATCTTACAAAGAGCAACAAATAAGTGCCAAAATCAATGATAACGATAATACTTTCATGCTATATTATGTTTCACTGTATAATATCCAGTGAACTGCTGTAAAAATTTCTTCAGGTATACCAAATCAGAATCTTAGTTTCGATCTTTCTTTTAAATTTAATTCACAACATACTGACATAAAAATTTAAAGAAGAAATCAATGCATTCTTTCTTTTTTCACAATGCATTTATTAAATGTTGGATACAATTACTTTTTAACAAATTTTACCATATAACCCTAATGTTCTATATACCCCTGGAAATTCAAAAGAGTTCAATGTGCTATATCCTACAATTTGTTAACACTGAAGCATTTTTTCTTGTTAGGACATTCAACTAATATTCCGCAGAAAGAATATTAGGTGAGTTACATCATCATGTTCTTAATGTAGCTTTAAACAGTTCTACATTAAGTTTCAATTAGGTTATAGTTCCTTGTTGTAAGCCCTGACTAAAAAAAAAAAACACCGCATAATTCACGCCATCAAGTGCATTTATCCTTGGCGTTTTTCATTTTACAATTTCAATGTCCTCTCAAAAAATTATATGGCATGGGCTGATAAGTTGCAGGTTAAAATGATGATATTCGAAGTACTAAGTACAAGTTTTGTTACATAGATTGATAGTTTTTTTAAATTTTTTATGAAAGATATATTTACTCCCCAGCAGGCAAAATCATCTCTCCCAGTTACTCCTGATACAATATTCTGATCTAGCCCATTGTTTGTGACCGTGAATTGAATATAAATTGAAAGCTGTAAAAAATTATTGGTGAGTTTATTGTAAACAATCCTAAAGGTGTCTTCATGTAACAAACAGAAAAGAGTTACTATAAATTTTCATGCAAGAACTGAATGCCAGCCAAAATGTCATTTCAAGTTTTTTTTGGTCAAGTCAAAATAGAAGATTAGACGTTGCCTGGTTGCCTTGGTGTTATAAGTCTACCTCTTCAGCCAAAGAAACCAAATTTCGAATTATCATTTAATTTTTCAAGATAACATGAGAATGCGGTCCTCTGATCCAAAAGAACTTTATCTGAATCGCAATGAAAAGGAACTCTCTAAAAACATTGACTTATTTAATTTTTATTTCATTATTCAATGAGTCTTGGGGGTCTAAATAAGTACATGTATAAACACAAATTTCACATCATAAAAAGGGTATATCTCTTTCTCCATTTCTCTCTTTCTCTCTCTCTTTCTCTCTCTCTCTCTCCATCTCTCTTTCTCTTTCTCTCTCTCTCTCTCTCCCTCTCGCTCTCTCTCTCTCTCTTTCTCTCTCTCTCTCTCTACCACTCGGTCAATTTAGCTCTCTTTATTTCTTTCTTTATTTCTCAATAAATATATATTTATATGTACCACTTTCTTTCTCTCTTTCCCACTACCTCTCTATCTATCTCTCGCTCTCTCTCTCTCTCTCTCTCTCTCTCTTCTCTCTCTCTCCCTCGATACGTTTCATAAGTTAACTTTTTTCAAAAATATTTTTAAACACATTGTTTTCATTGTTCTTTGCTGATGAACAATCGATTACAGAATAAACTAATAATCTTTTATAACCATCGAAAATAAACAAGAACCTATTTTTTGAGGCATGGGCGCCCATTCTTGTTAAAGTCATATATCGTAGGCAAGGCATCTTTTGAGATTATAAAATTACAATTAAAAAATATATACATATATTAATGTGATTACTATTCCAGAAGAACACCAAAGAAAAGAAAAAAATGTAATCTACTACTGCAAACAAAATGTCACAGTCATGGGGAAAACCAAAAGTAACCTTTAATTTGTATTTTTTTAACTTCTAAAATTAGTTCTAAATAATCAACAAATAAAAAATCGTGGAAGAGAATAACAATACCATGAAGCCAACAAAAGACACTTGCTTTTTCCCAGATAAAGTATAGTTGTGTTCAAAAATATATACAAAGTGTTATGATTTCAGTTTTAAGTGTAGAAGACAACTCAATCAAATTTCAATTTACTACGTGTTACTTTTTTTACACAAAAAATATTCATAGTCACAGGTGCATTTTTAAAAGCAAATTTATACATTATGTATAACAACACCGTAAATGCTTAATGGTACTTTTTGATAAATCGAGCCAGAAAAAAAATTATACAGAGAAGGCAGATGAGAACAATACCTGAGAAAGTAAGTCCAGCTCCAAGACCTGTTGTTAAGGATTTTATTTCTTCCTCCAATAATTCCTTTGCAAGATCTTTAAGAATTGAATTAGTTTCAAATGGTATGAACTCATAATACCAAATTTTAAGCGACAGAAAAATTAAATAATAAATTATTTAAATTTTCATACTAAGGGGCCGTCGATAAATGACGTCACGTACCAAAGAGATGGGAGATCCCCACATTTACGACGATGTGTGACAAAGGAGTTAGGGGACTTTAAGTATTGTGACGTCATTTACTGACCCTATATTCTACCAGGCATAGCAAGGCTGTATTGCTAATGTACTTACAATCTATTCTATGTAGAGACGGTATAAGTTAAAGTGGAATATTTTATTTAACAGTTTTGGTGGCCTTTCTTCTGAAGTTTAATTTCAATTAATGGTTGGATAATTGGCATTTTATTTAAATTCTATAAAAAATAATATCGTCCTTAAAAAATGTACATAAGTTGTGCAAAAGGATTTAGTTTAGCTTAACAATGAAACGAATTAATGGAAATTTAAAGTCACTGTCTAAAAATCCGTTTATTTCTATTCGTCAGTATTAAACTTTATCGCCCAAACGGCGGATTACTATATGTTGGAATGGATGGGGAAGTTTAGCTTGATCTCACGTTAACCAGACTACTATCATCATATTTTGATGTGCTTAATAAAATTTTAGTATGAATGCTATAGCTTGGTACCGAGAAATGTATGAAGTTTCACAGTGTACATGTAGCTTACGGGAGATGTTTCGATATGGGATTGAGTGTTTTCCTCTCTACTAAAGGAGTTTCCGACTATGTTTAACTAGTATATTTTTCTAGTTTTTAAATTAATTTTTACCTTTTTTGAAAATTACGCTTTTAAAATAAAATTTATTTTGTGTAGGTGTTTTTCTTTTCATTTTAATTTTTATTCTTCATTTCACTTTTTTAATTCCAACTACATTTTGAATTTCAAGTGTCACACAGCCATGCGAAACTACCTATTGTAAATAGAATTTGCTGTAAAATTGAATCGAACCTCGTTCACATAACGTGCCCCGATATCCATCGATACAATGGAAGCAATGACCTGTGGTAGAGTTGCATTCTAGGTCTTTACAGGTTTTAGGACATTTCTGTAAACAGTTATATGCAAAATAGCCGGTAGGACAGCCTGATTGGTAAAAAATAATTAAATTATGCTAATGAAAGAAACATTGTTTATTTTTAACTTTTATTACAATGGCGGGATTTATTATCAAATGAAAGTATAGGAGACAAATACTTTTAACATTCGTTTAAATGCCAAATGATTTATATTTTCACAACTGCGATCTTTCAAATGATTGATTTATATATATATATATAAATAGGCTATATATTATATCATACTATTTAGATATTTTACACACGCATTGTAAAGCAAGTTCAGAAGTCTGTTAGATTTACCTGTGTGGCAGTTTGGTGGATCAATGCACACTGGACACGAACCCGTCTCCACGTGACACTGTGAAGCACAATGGTCTCTACATTTATTATTACAGTCTAGACCCCAGAATCCAGGAAGACATTCTGTGAATGTTTTAAAAATGTATTTGTATTTTTAAGTCATTGTGAACAATATTTTTATCACAAATTTAAACAGGATAAACAGTGGCAACTTAACAATCGTAACTTGGAAATCTTACTCAAAAATTTAAAATATGAACTTTCAAGTTACGTTCCTTTGATAATAAATTAATCTTTTGTGCTTTTGGTTATGAACTAAATATAATGAACGTCAAACATTTGTTTAGCTTTCAGTGTTAAACAATTTTAAAACAAATAACTACAAAGAAATTGGTACAATGTCGAGGATAGTATTTAAAATTGAGATTCATAGCATGTAGAATTCGTGTCTAAATTGAAAGCGATTGTCTTATTGCCTGGACATTGCCACCCAATATTTAATAATGATTTTGAATCACATTTGAAAAGAATACTAATTTGAATTTTTTTCTAGATATTGATTGTCATATTGAATTAAGCCAATATATTTAATAACCTATGTGAATTTTAAAAATTATTTAATTGTTTTCATGCCACGGGACAACGTTTATTATTAACATTAATGAAATGTTTCTTTTGTTTATCGCATATTTGGAATCAAAACCAAGTTAATATTTAAATAGAATGTCGATAAAAAACGAAGTCCAGCGTAAAAGATCACTACCTCCATAAGCCTCAACCTCACACATCGCTAGAACTTCATTGAATTTATTCAATGTTATTCTCAGTCCAATTACGGGAATCGTGATTTCCAGCTTGGTCACAGTCACTTCAAATAACGACATCGATTTGCTGGTTTTATCTTGGTAACGAAACACTGTTCCGCTGGAATTGAAAGTCTCGAGACAAAACATGTTCAATCGTAGACGGCAAATATCGCTTGCGCAAGCTGTGAGAAATGCAATCGTATGGGGATGCAGTTTATTTTTAAAAGGAAATTATTATGTTATACATCTAAAAATAATTTAATTTTTAAACAACATAATTTTTACTGTGTGACAAAAATGGAGATCAAAAAATATTTTTTTTTAAATTGAAATTTTTAAATCATGAGGGTGAAACTTCTTCAATTTTTGTAATAGAGCTTCTTTTTTCTCTTTAGATGATGGCAAAAATATTTTACAATTCTTTCTTATTCTCAATTTATATGAACAAGTACGGACTGTTTTTGAAAATGGTAATACTTTAAAAACGCTAACTATAACTTTTATCATTGTAATTGTTGATAGATCTATAGATCGTGTGGTCTAAAAATTCAAAATTAGTACTTACATGTTTCAAAGCGGTTGTATAAAAGTATTGTAGTGAGTAAATTTGATCGGTCAAATGTTACATTCCAGCTTGGATTGGTATCGCCTGAACTTGTACACATGCAAGTGTCACTTGACGATACAGGAGATGTCTTACCTTCAACTGCCTTAGCAGCTTCTACTATAGTATTAGCTGACGATGATGAACACTTTGACGACTGCATCGCGTGTTGTTTTAATGCAACGTTTCTCCCTGAAAAAAAACGGCCAATCGCTTGCTTTGATTAAATAGAATTCCCATTTAAAGTTTCCTTTTGTTTTGAACTGAAAGAATCCGATGCACTAATACGTGTAGTATTTTCTTTATGAAAATTCGAAATGTGAAATTTTTTGTTGTGTGGCTTGAATAATATGTTTTTTAAAATATTTAAATATGGAAATTGTCTATTTAATAAAAGGCTTTGTTGTCAGTATTCTTTTAAATTAAGAAACTAATCAACTAAATTTAATTAATACTTATTTAAGGAATTAATCGGAATAAAAATAAATTACATGGGGGTGATAACATTCTATTTATGTTTTAACAAATTAAATGTCAATTTATTTTAAGAAAATACTGTAGATTATTTTAGAGTTTCTTCAAGCAACATTAAACGAACTTTGTAAAGGATGAGTGGCTTTGATAATTAATTAGTCGTGTTTGGTCAAACTATTTCATGGTCAGTGAATTAAAGGTAAAATTTATAAAGTCATTTAGTTAATTTTGTTCAATTTACATCTGACGATGCTAATGTCAAGCCAACGATGTTTGAAACTTCTTTAAAAATAAATGCACATTTTATTTGTAAAAAGTTTTACTAATTTAATTATTTTTTTATATTTGTTTGTAAAATAAGTCATGACAAGTAGAGGTTACTTTTTAAAAAATGTATGCAAATAATTCACAGTAATGAATGATCACACATTTTTTTCTCAGGCGAAAATCCAATTATTAAAAATAATTCCAATGAAATTTTTAAGTGCAAGAGAGATTGATTAAAGAGCTGTGGATTTTTTTTTTAAAGTTCTTTATAATTAGAGTCTATAATGCAAACTCTTTTAGTCATAATGATTCAGCTGAGACAAATTCTTCTAAGTTTTTTTTAAAGTATTAGATCTCATTTCTATAAGCCACAACAAAAACTTTAATACAGCATTTCTCCCCTGGCTTTTTTTTTAATGTGTCATTAATAAACTTCATTTATGGTTAGTTTGTTAACTATTCAGATGTAAATCACAAATGCAATATATCCATACAAATTGTAAAAAAAAACTAATTCAGAAAGAATTAAAAGAATAATGTTAACATGAATATTATTTCAGCGTCTTTAAATTATCTAGGTATTAGAACTTGCAAAAAATTTCTAGCAATTATACAAAATAAGAATTCACTTTTTTAACTACTGCCTTGAGTAATCTATTATATAATGCGCCTAAGCGCGTCCGTCAGTGTGTGTGAAGCCCCTATACCACGCAACTCTTGCTAACTTTTTAAAAATTGAAAATATAGACGTAAAATCATAATGATTTTGGGTTTGAGATTAACAGAGGGTGTGGTTTTGCGCGCCGTAAAAAAAAACATTAAGTGGCGTCATGAAGCTTTTATTATATTAATTTATTTGATGTTACTTTTTATCTTGATTATAATCCGAGTGTGTGAATATGCATGTGTGCGAGTGTGTTTATGTGTATGTGTGTATGTGCGTCTGTGNATTGAATTTATTCAATGTTATTCTCAGTCCAATTACGGGAATCGTGATTTCCAGCTTGGTCACAGTCACTTCAAATAACGACATCGATTTGCTGGTTTTATCTTGGTAACGAAACACTGTTCCGCTGGAATTGAAAGTCTCGAGACAAAACATGTTCAATCGTAGACGGCAAATATCGCTTGTACAAGCTGTGAGAAATGGAATCGTATGGGGATGCAGTTTATTTTTAAAAGGAAATTATTGTTTTATAGATCTAAAAATAATTTAATTTTTAAACAACAGAGGTTTTACTGTGTGACGAAAAATGGAGATCGATATGCTTTTACAGTTTATTTACAAAAAAAATAAACTTTTCTTTTAAACCCTGAGGGTGAAACTTCTTCAATTTTTGTAATAGAGCTTATTTTTCTCTTTAGATGATAGCAAAATATTTTACAATTCTTTCTTTTCCTCAAATTACATGAACAAGTAAAGACTGTTTTTGAAAATGTTAATACTTTAAAAAGCTAACTATACTACTTATTATTGTAATTGTTGATATGAATCGTGTGGTCTAAAAATTCACTATAAGTACTTACATGTTTCAAAGCGGTTGTATAAAAGTATTGTAGTGAGTAAATTTGATCGGTCAATGTTACATTCCAGCTTGGATTGGTATCACCTGGACTTGTACACATGCAAGTGTCACTTGAAGATACAGGAGATGTCTTACCGTCAACTGCCTTAGCAGCTTCTACTATAGTATTAGCTGACGATGATGAACACTTTGACGTCTGCATCGCGTGTTGTTTTAATGCAACGTTTCTCCCTGAAAAAAAACGGCCAATCGCTTGCTTTGGTTCAATAGAATTCTCATTTAAAGTTTCCTTTTGTTTTGAACTGAAAGAATCCGATGCACTTATACGTATAGTATTTTCGTTATGAAAATTCGAAATGTGAAAATGTTTGTTGTGTGGCTTGAATAATATGTTTGTTTTTTTTTTTAATATTTAAATATGATAACAGTCTATTTAATAAAAGGCTATGTTGTCAGTATTCTTTTAAATTTATAAACTAATCAACTAAATTGAAGTAGGACTTATTTAAGGAATTAATCGGAATAAAAATAAATTACATGGGGGTGATAACATTCTATTTATGATTTAACAAATTAAATGTCAATTTTTTTAAAGAAAATACTGTAGATTATTTTAGAGTTTCTCCAAGCAACATTAAACGAACTTTGTAAAGGATGAGTGGCTTTGAAATTTAATTAGTCGTTCTTCGATTTAATGATTTCATGGGCAGTGAATTAAGGTAAAAATTATAACGTCATTCTGGTGATTTGTTCAATTTACATCTGACAATGCTAATGTCGAGCCAACGATGTTTAGAATTTTAAAAAAAGAATGCATTTTTATTTTTTTTTAATTTTTATTAATTTAAGTACTTTTTTAAACTTGTTGTAAAATAAGTCTTGACAAGTAGAGGTTGCTTTAAAAAAAAATGTATCCAAATAATTCACAGTAATGAACGAATACACATTTTTTTCTCATGTGAAAATCCAATTATTAAAAAGTATTCCAATGAAAAGTTTAAGTGCACAAGAGATGGATTTAAGTGGATTTTTTAATATTTTTTTTTTAAAGTGCTTTAAAATTAAAGTGAAAACTATTTTAGTAAAAAAAGATTGATCTGAGACAAATTCTTCTAAGCTTTTTTAAAAGTATTTGATCTCATTTCTATAAGTCACAACAAAAACACAGCGTTTCTCCACTGGCTTCTTTAAAATGTGTCTTCAATAAACTTCATTTATGGTTAATTTATTAAATATTCAGATGTAAATCACAAATGCAATATATCCATAAAAATTGTAAAAAAAAACAAATTCAGAAAGAATTAAAAGAATAATATTAACATGAATATTATTTCAGCGTCTTTAAATGATCTAGGTATTAGAACTAGCAAAAATTTATAGTGATTATACAAAATAAGAAATCACTATTTTAACTACTGCCTTGAGTACTATAATAATATTAAGACATCATATCAGTATGGCGTTGTTGTTTTTCTTTTAAAAAGGTTTATTTATTTGCTATAAAATCTAATATTTCACTTCAACTTCAAATTATCACAGACAATGTACAACAAATTTGACCTCACCTCCGTTAATGAAAAGAGAACATAACGACTTGACGCCTGGTCCTTCTTTTACTATTGATGTTGTATCGACCATAACCTTACACTGAATGTCCATTGTGGTATTGTTTATGAAGTATATCTTCTTATCAATGCAGTTAGCATTCGATGATGTTCGTGTTGTAAATGAAACTGTTAAGCTTTGGGGAATGACTGCAATTTAAAAAAATTGTTGAACACACAATTTTATAGAAAATATTTAACCTAGTACCCCCATACTTTTTATGATAATATCTTTATTATAAAAATAGGTATAAAGAATTAAGGCCTATATAATATAACACGTTCAAATACTTAGTTGTTTTTTTTTTCTAAAATTGTTGTTGAAGAGTCATTGAAGCTTTTACAAAAATTCTTAAGATATTTAGATAACTGGCAAAGTGAGAAATGAGGTTCTTAATAGAATAGTCTCATTTACAATTTTAATTGATTCTTGTGTCTTTTTCAATTTAAAGAACGCCCCATTTTATTTTCCCGAGTTTTCTAATGCCAATTTCATTCTAGCACTGTATGACAATTTAATAATTGTTTTACATCAGTACAACATTTTCCTTAAATCTAAATGTTCTTTTTTAAATATAGAAAAAGTGGTGTGTGTGTGTCTGCGTGAGAGTGCTTGTGTGTGTGTGTTTGTGGTTTCTGATCTTGGCTAATTTAAATCTTAAGATTCTAATCAGGTGGCAAGTTAAAATACATATAGTGCTATTTTCATTTAGTTATGTCCTGTTACAATTTAATTGGGTAACTGAAAGAGCAATCCTCCTTAAGACTTAATTCAATGGTTTTCACTATTCAAATACCCCCTTACCCCAATCCACCCTAAAATAGCAAACAATAATCAGCACACTCTCTTTAAATAATTGCAAGCATGTGCCCCAAAAAATTTAGCATGTGTTATTTCTTCACGCAAAAGTTGTTGCAAAGAAAGTGAGACAGTCAGTCAACTCAGCATTTTAAAGATATCTAGATCTAATTGATTTTCAATAATCACAGCACGGAAAACATTATATTATAGATTCGGTCTCATCTATCTTCTGATCATTTACAGTATCGAATGAAAACATATAATATAAAATCATTATCTGTATATGTGTACATGCTACTTCATATTATGATTTTACTTCTGACGTACCGACAAATTTTAGGGTGATTCTCATCCAGGTGAAAGTAACACTTGAAATCCAGGTTACATAAACGGATTTCAAGTTGAAGTCCTTGTTACAGGTTGAGTCATTTGTATCAGTGACCCAGGAGTCTATTGGCTGACTTGGAATTAGTAATATGGTTGAACTCGAAATTTTGCTCAAATCGCCTGTAAATATGTTTTAAGGAATAATTATTTTTTAAAATCTCTTTGAATCTTCAAATTATTTCAAAATAAATCAACTCCAAAAATCATTTTCATGAATATATTTCCATAAAATATTCAAATACTAAAAACGTGAAATCAAAACAATGCATTTTTAGCCAGCCGCTTAAATTCGATTTCAGAAATAATAACGGTTCAGAACAATTTTTTACAAAAGATTCACATTTCAATTAGCACTCAACACTATATTCATTCACTATACATTGGGATATTTCCACCAGAAAATGAACTGAACTTTTTGTCAAAGTTTATAGTAAGTTTACAGTGTAAGCGAGTAGAGTCTGTGTGGTTGTATTTTACATTAATATTAAAATAAGTTTTTTCGGCTCATGTGTGTTTACATGGATAATGAACTTGTATGCCATTGTCAAATTTTTATCTCTTCGGCAAGAACATCTATATATATATACTTTTCCTCATGGTCCAACCATGCCGGACACCATGCAAGCTATGTAACCCCACCTATCAATCAGCTGGCAAGAAAAGGCAATGCACAATTTGGGGGGTCACCGAGACAAACAATGCGTTCAATTGAGGTCAATTACTTTGTTCTTTCAGAACAACATAATAGCATGTATTTCGTAGTGTAGTCATTATTACATTCGCCTAACACACGGAATATCGTAGGTTCAAGCCCCAGCTAAGACATTACTCTTTTAATTTTTAAACTTGTTTGTGTTTGTGCCCGTTCGTTTCCCACTTTTATTTTGAACATGACTTCGCAACACGGCTGTAACCTTTGTTTCTCTACATGGGCATAATAACTTCGTGCTCTCCGTTGTGCTCAGTGACAGAAAAGTAGTTACACCCTCTCCTTAACAATTACTTTCATAAAATGTCACCCGTCACTAAATCTTTAGCTGCGTATGCTACGACGCGGGTCGGCTAGTACATTTTATTTCAGAAAATTACAGGAAAACACGCAATCCTAACAATTTTCTGTGTGTTCAAGGAATATGCTTGTCAAACTAATGTTTACCATTCTTGGAATTAGAGGAGTAATTTCAAAGTACACGAAAAAGCGAAAATCGCGTTTTTGAATTGCATGGGATTCAATATTTGTAGCCTTTCAATTCAGTCTCAGATGAATGTTATGGTTTTTATTTTAATTTTTCTGGTATTTGTAAAAGAATATTATTAAATTTAATATCAGTTTAATGTGTGCCAATGTTCCTAATCTTTTAACCGCCTTAAATTCAAATCAACCATTTTGCCGACCATGTCTAGAGTCATCCACTTTGCTAACAGCTAATTGGCAACTTTCAACGTGCTATTAGGCTATCGATGATTTGGTAGCCTTGTCATTATGCTAATGACAGTTTTACCACCTAGTCAATAGGGTAACAGTCATATCGCCAACCATCTGGGCAGCGTGATAATTTTGCAAAACTATTGTATTTCTATTTTATTGCTCAATTACTGCATCTTTTCATGCAATCAATTAATGAAAGTTCTTATAAATGTTAATTACGAAGGCTCTACAGGTATATATATATATATATATATANTAGTATTTAATATGGAAATAAACTTTTTTAATACACTAGTTTTAATTCAAGGGATGAGATTTAATGAAACATTACTAATACATACTCTCTCATCAGCATACAAGTATTTTGTTCTACCGATTCGTTAATATTTTTATGTGTTTTATAATTTTAAATTATTTAATTTTGAAACGGAGTAATTAAAAAAAGTAGATAAAGAAGTATATATTTGTGCTTGCTTTTGTTGCTATATTTGAAAAAGATTTCTGTAGAAAAATGATAGATTTAAAAAATAAAAATGAAATACTCAACGATACTGGCAAGTTGTTCCAAACCATCCTTTCGAGCATGTAGAGTTGGCAGGACACTGGCCTGTAACGGGGTGACAAGCTGGTGACGTCCACTGGCATTTAAACTGACATTTTGACCCAAACCAGCCAGATGCACAAGCTATAAGTATTTTGAAAAAACAAATAATGCCTTAATATATTTGAAAATGTAACCCTTATTTTAAAAAAAAAAAAGTTATTATTACTAGATTAATTAATAAATTATTTGAATGCAGCAGTAAAAACTGACAGAGGTAGATAAGAAATTAATACTGGAACAAACAAAATGACTCTACTAGTCACACAGGAATCTTTTTTTAACCCTATGCAGTCATTGATGTGCAAAAGATAACAAATTAACAGTTGTATAGCTTTTTAAATACACACAGTTATTTATGCATAGATTGCGTGTGTGTGATAATTTAGAAAAAAAAACAATTTAAAAATGTATTAATTATAGAATGTAATCTTTGAAATTAGGTTACTGCTATTCATACATGTTAACCAATAAAAAAAAAATTCAAATCTAAAACATAACATTAAATTATATTCGACTCAGGTTTTTATAGGGCTGCGAAATTTAACGACTAATTTCTCGATTAATCATTGACAAATGTTATCGATTCAAATTATTTTTATACGGATGTATATGTTTTAGTAAATTTTTTCGATTTATTAATAAATTATTAATAATTACTAATAGTTTGCTTTTTACGTACAAACTTCTCCATTTAAAAAAAAGACTTCAAAAAAAAATCACACATTGTTTTTACATAATTAACAATAAGAAAATTTAAAAGCCGTTGACATTATATTGAATTACTTTTACTTATATTTAATTTTTCAAAAAATGTTAAATTCCTGTTTATGTTACTACCCTTGAAATGTTCAATATAATGTCGTCATTCATCTTATATTTAACTTAAATCAAATCATCGATTAATTATTCGGTATTTTTTCAAAAGTTAACCATTAATATTAAATAAATCGATAACAGCCCTAGTTGTTAGGTATGAACTAAACTTTACGTGCGCAATAGCATTTGTACACAAGGAAGTAAATAAATACATAAACATTTTTACTGCAGTCATCAATGTCAAGAATACGCCGTCTCGACAGTCTCGTGTTTCAGCAAGTCGCCTAGAATATAAATTTCATTGTGTTTTACACGCACACAAAAACTGGCAGATATATAGAAGCAACGAAGATAACTTGAAACATTGTATCCACCGCTTGTTTATTTTATTACCAATTGATACGCGACTTCCAAAATGGTACTATTCATATCAACTACAGTAAATATCTAATAAAATTACATTGGGTTTTATTTATATCTGTATGTTATATATAAAAATATAAANTATATATATATATATATATATATACTATAAAAGTTACAATAACAATTTTCTGTACAAAAACGTGTGCACTTTACTAGTGCCCTTTCAAATTATCGTATTGTTTTGAAAACGTTGATTACTTGAATAGATAAGATATTTATAATTTTAAATATTACATGTTTTCTTACAGGTTGATGATAACATTAAAAAAAATAAGATTATACTCTACATTAAATATAATTTTTATATCTTTTTAACTTCTTCAATGAGAGCAGGTGTACCACTTCACCGAGTTAAATATTTTCCCAAATCTAGAGGCTTGTCATCTTGATCCAATGCTCGCTACAACGTCTACAATAACTTGAGTTAGATATTTTTTGTTTACCATTTGCTACTTTCCATGTTTACAAAATATAACTACATTTTTCCGACATCTTGAACTTATAATATTAAGGAATCTGAGCATCAGTTTAAACGTGACTATCTAAATGCAATCTGTTAAGCTGTGGTACGTTTCAAAAAGGACCTAATTGATGTACAAATATGTATTCAAGATTATTATAAACAAGTCATGGGAATTGGAAGACAATATCAAAGACACTCTGGTCGTTCATCAGAAAAACGGTAGTGAATTCGAGATCATAATATTGTTTGTAAAATAGATATATTCTATACCCGAGTAAAAACAAATAGGCCTTGTTATACTTTTTGTTTTAAAAAAAATGTGCACTTGCAGAATCAACATACCATTAGACTTATTTATCATTTTATAATCATTTTTATTATTAATAATGATTGTGTTGTTTTTGTTGTAGTTGTTATATGATTTTGAGCCGAGTACCGATGAGTAGTGGCGAACATGTTTTGCCGATACCGAGTACCGTTACCGAGTACTTGAAGATGTATTAACCTGCATTTTGTGGCATAAATTTTAATGTTTGCCTCCCGCATTTTTTCTTGGATCGTAATGTAAATGTGGAACACATTTTCAAGGATCGTGTACAATCGAATAGGTTATAAAATTCTTTAAAATTTATGAAAAATAATTTGGGGCCGCCGGCCCGAAGAAATAAACATCAGCAGTTCAACGCCTTTAAAGACCATCTAGCTCTTATTTGTCAAGTTCAGTCAAGCACCATCCATTTACCTAGTAGATTTAGTAAAAACTTTATATTAGGAAAAATTGAAGATTTGTATCAATGGCCCATAATAAATGATAATAATAATGTGACCTCTTTTCAGACCATGACGGCTTATGGTGCGAGTGAAGAAGCATTCACAAGTTTCATTTAGCCACCAAAACGTGCTAGGAATTGTGTGGCTTACACAATGCCCCGGGGGGGCCCTTGCCATCACCGTGTAAAGAATCTCTGAATTTCCTTTGCTTCGGTTCAACAATCGACCGCGCTACAGCTATTTAAAAAAAAAAAAAATTCCCTTGTCTTTTGAAGTAACGTACGTAATGAATTGCAAACGAATAAATAATTCAGCGCCTCATGAAGGACAAACATATGTTTGCATGTATGAAGATAAAAATGATATTTTAAAACCGCGTGATTTGTTTTTACTTATTGAAATAAAACGCCTTAATTAAGATTATCCGGCATCCTTCCGTCTCGCGAGACGATGGTGCATCACCGTTGGGTTGGGTTGCATTTCCTCGAGTGACTGTGCAGTCCTATCCTTGAGTGACAGTCTTTGCCGCAGTTTTTACACACGAGTTCTGTGCTTCCAAATGTTTTGGCCTTTCTCCTAGCTCTTCTGTCTGCAGCCTCCTCCATTCTTCGCTCCTCGGCTACTATCACGCCCTCTTTGACAACTGTGCGCCACGTAGATCGGTCTTCTGCCTTACACTCCCAGTCACTTGTATGTATTTTGGCTGCTTTCATGTCCCTTTGACAGACATCTTTAAATCGCAAGCGTGGGCGACCTGTTTTCCTCTTTCCTGAAGCAAGTTCACCATATAGGAGGTCCTTCGGGATGCGGCCGGGGCTCATTCTTTTGACATGTCCTAGCCACCTCAGGCGTCTTTCACTAAGAATTGAGAACATGCTTTGGGTATTGGCACGCGTTAGTACCTCACTATTAGGCACTTTTTCTTGCCATTTAATACCAAGGATGCGGCGCAAGCATCTCAAATGGAAGCTGTTAAGCTTACGCTCTTGTGATGTATAAGTGGTCCATGTCTCGCTCCCATATAGTAGTGTACTGATGACACAGGCTCGATAGACGCACAGTTTGGTTTTCTCCGTTAGCTTGGTGTTTTGCCAGACCCGCTTATTTAGTTTAGCCATTGTTGCGGCTGCCTTGCCAATTCTGCTGTTTATTTCTTCTTCAATGGACAGTGTATTGGAGACCTTGGATCCCAAGTAGGTGAAGCTGTCCACAACCTCCAAGTTTTCATTATCGATATTTATGGTAGGAGGAGGTCGAGTGTCTTGGGCCATGATGTTTGTCTTTTTCAAGCTGATTTGCAGACCAAATTCTTTGCAGGCATTGGAGAAGCTTGACACGAGTTGTTGCAAACCAGATTCTGTATGTGCTGTTAGTGCCGCATCATCCGCAAATAGTAGCTCTCGAATTAGGACATCCGTCGTTTTGGTCTTGGCTCGGAGGCGGGCAGTGTTGAAAAGTCCTCCATCAGCTCTGGTATGTAACCAGATTCCCTCACTGCTATCCTTGAATGCGTATCGAAGAAGTACAGAGAAGAATATTGCGAAGAGTGTTGGTGCGAGTACACAACCTTGTTTAACTCCGCTGCTGACAGGGAAGGCCTCTGACTTAGCTCCATCGAACTGTACTGTGCCAAGCATATTTTCATGGAACTGTCTGATGATGGCAAGTAGGTGAGGGGGACATCCAATTTTTGCCAGTATTTGGAATAGCCCGTTGCGACTGACTAAGTCGAAGGCTTTTGTAAGGTCCACAAATGCAATGTATAGTGGCATCTGCTGCTCTCTGCATTTTTCCTGGAGCTGTCGTATGGAGAACACCATGTCTATGGTAGACCGACCGGACCGGAAACCACACTGAGATTCTGGATAGACGCGGGATGCTAGGCTTTGTAAACGTTTTAGTATAACGCGGGCAAAGGTCTTTCCTACAATACTAAGGAGTGAAATGCCGCGATAATTATTGCAATCACTCCTATCACCTTTGTTTTTATATAGTGTCACTATATTTGCATCCTTTAGGTCTTGGGGGATGTAGCCCTGTTCCCAGCAGAGGGACAGAATCTCGTGCAATGGTTGGAGTAAAGCTGTCTTGCCACTCTTTAGAACCTCTGGTGGTATTCCATCATTCCCAGGCGCTTTTCCACAAGCTAGACTGTCAATTGCTTTGCTCAGCTCTTCCTGTGTGGGCACGACATCAAGTTCTTCCATGAGTGGCATATCTGGGATGTCATCTAGAGCGGTGCTGGAGACTGTGGTAACTGTTGAATACAATTCCAGATAATGCTCAACCCACCGTTTTAGCTGTGCTGCCTGGTCTTGAATAATTTCTCCATTTTTGGACTTTAGGGGAGCAGCTTTTGACGTCAAGGGGCCCGTTGCCTTTTTGATGTTTTCGTACATGACTTTTGCATTGCCCATGTCTGCAGCTGATTGTATACTGGAACAGAGCTTAAGCCAGTAGGTATTGACACATTTACGTGCAACCTTTTGGGCAAGTGACTTAGCTGTTTTTAAAGCATGCAAATTGTCAGGTGTAGGCTTTTCCTTGTAAGCCATAAGAGCTTTCCTTTTTGCTTCAGTGACGGGTTTCATCTCGTCCCAATGTTCATCAAACCAGTCCGTGTTTTTGTGAGATTGTTTGCCAAAGGCTTGTATTGCGGATGTATAGATTGTGTCTCTCAGTTGCGTCCATTTGGAGTCAATGGTGACGCATGGGGACATCTTTGAGAGACTTTCCTTCACCTTGTCTTTGAACAGCTGCGCTATCGCAGGGTCTTTCATGCAGGAGGTATTGATGCGTGGACTTCCCTTTTTCTTTGTGTGGTACGAGTTTTTCCTCATTATTCGTACTTTGCTGGCGACAAGGGAATGATCCGTGTCACAGTCGGCACTGTGATAGCTGCGAGTGAGTAGGACGCTAGCTAGTTGTGCACGCCTGGTGATAATGAGGTCCAGCTGGTGCCATTGGTGGGATCGAGGGTGTCTCCAAGATACTTGATGTATATCCTTGCACTTGAAGAAAGTGTTGGTCACACACAAGCCTCGTGAGCAGCACAATTCCAGAAGCCTTTGTCCATTTTCATTTAACTTTCCTCTTCCAAATAGTCCAAGGCAGGTGGGCCAGGCTTCGTGGTCGCTCCCCACTCTAGCATTGAAATCTCCTAGGAGATAGATTGCCTCGTCTTTGTGGATGCCGGCTATTGCCTGGTCTAACGCTCCATAGAACTGGTCCTTCTCTTCCGGAGTTGAATAGAGTGTTGGGGCATACACACTAAGAATGTTTGCTGGG
Organism: Radix auricularia; assembly: GCA_002072015.1. NCBI lineage: Eukaryota > Metazoa > Mollusca > Gastropoda > Lymnaeidae > Radix > Radix auricularia. The sequence goes on along the minus strand of MUZC01004736.1, from coordinate 120,437 downwards.
CCCGCAGTTGTTCTGAGTCTTAGAGTGAGGATCCTCTCCGTGCCTGATGACGGTGGTTCAATGGATGGTAGAAGAGTGTTTTTAACAGCGAAACCCACACCATGCTGTCTAGGTTCGTCTTTCGGTCTGCCTTGCCAGAAGAAGGTGTAATTGGCCTCTTTGAGTGAACCGTTGTCTGGGAGCCTGGTCTCCTGAAGGCATGCTATGTCAATCTTTAGCCTTTTAAGTTCTCTATCGATTATTCCTGTCTTCCGTGTGTCGTTTATGGACTGCAGATCATCAGTGATGCCGGGACACATAGTCCTCACGTTCCAGCTAGCGATTCGAAGAGCTGGGGTCTTCTTTTTCTTTTTTGTATTTCTTGGTGCAGGGCTTAGTGGCCCACTTGTTGAGTGGTACTCTAATCTCCACGCACCCAGTGGAGAAGGCAGGCCATGACGGGATAGCACCTATTTGACTGGGGGCTGCCCAGTTTGAGGCGGGCGGTAGCTGTCCAGTGAGACATTGGTAGTCTCTCCCACCGTCGGAAGCAGCCCCTGGCGCCTAGCTCTACGTCAATTGAGCTTTGGCTTATAACCGGTAACTGCTGCTTCCCGTGTTTTGTCGACACCTTGCGGCGACGCTGGAGTGTCCTCTCCAGAGGTGATGCAAGCCTGGGCGGGTATTATGGAGAATTAGCTGCTGCCCATACAGCATATCCCCCCTCTCCACGTCAATGGTGTAACCAAGGGAACGACTTGCGTCGATAACAGAGGCGTATAAAATGTATGACGAAAGAAAATATGTAAACATTGGTAAAAAAACAACATTACCTTCGGTGTTAACACATGAATAGCACGACACCAGGAAGACTGTGAGTGTTAAGTGGAGTGAACTCATGGTCTTTGGAATCACCTATAATCAACATGTAAAAAAAATTGGAAGAAATTATGATTGCATTATCATATCCAAACAAACAATACTTGTTATATTCTTATAATACAATAAATTAAGACGATAAAAAAAGATATAAATTTACGTTTATGTGTGATGCTTTAAACCAATAATGATAAATAAATTGAAAGAAAAATTATATATGATTATGACTAAATATTGCATTATTCGTCAGTAAATTAAAAAAGAAATGAATTCATATTTCCACTTGCTGTCAAATATAAACGGTTGCGGTGTGAAGACGACTTCCTTCTAAGCGTCAGTAATAAACTTGCACTTTAACACCTCTGGCATCAACGCAAAGTAGTAATAAACCATTATGACGCTATTTATTGCTTAAAGGGGAACAACCACCATTTGTATCCAGTTTCAAATATAGAAACAAAATCTTCCCAAATGTATGTAACAGAAAATATTATTTAATATGGATTAAGAGCTATGGTGGGAACAGCGGCGAAAAAAGGGGGTTAACGCCCCGGGTGGTACTTTGTTAAGGGCGGCAAATTTCTTGTCGTTTATTAGCATTTAAGAGTGAAAAAAAACTTAGAATTTGTATAAAAAAATAAATTGAATATCAATTAAGAAATTGATAAATAAAAGTAAAATAATAATTTTAAAATATCTAACTTAATTGTGAACGATTCTACAGTCAAAACAACAAACCCCATGTTGGATATAAATTATTCTGACACATTTGCTATTGTACTGAAAAACTAAGATACGTAAGTAGTAAGCAACGTGTCCAAGTTCAGTTGGTAACTTAATTGATTATGAAGGTTTTAGAGCCACCCATTTTGTAGAAGTGAAAGTCACTGTATCTGATCATTTTAAAACATGAGCTAATCGAATGCCCAGGGAGTAATTAGTTAAGGTGACAAAGTCCTCATTTTTAATTCGCTTTTAAACTTGAAAAAACGTTACATTCAAATTGAGATATTGCATTTTTAGGAGGTACAGTGAGTCACATATCATATTTCCAGTACAAAATACAACATTTTAGAATGAATCTACTTACCCTAACCAGGTTATGTATAACGTATTGTCATTTATGTGGTTAGTATGATACGAATGTTTATTTAATTAATATATGTATGTTATTTTCTCCATGTAAAGCGCCGTGAGCCCGGCTCCTTGCTGGGAAACAGCGATGTATGAAAAATAATTATCAATTTATTATTATTATTATTATTATTAATTAATGGATCTATATCTGCACCAATAAGGGTTGACTCAGGAGTTCCCCAATGTACTGTGCTATGTACCTTAATCTTTTTAATTTATGTAATTGAATTACCAAACAACATCTCAAAAGGAACACAAGTTTGCTATTGATTGCATAATCTATTGAACAATTAAGTCTGAATAAGATAGCAAAATTTTACAAAAAGACTTTCATGAATTAATAAAATGGAAAATTAACTGGAGTATGTCTTTCCACCCAGAAAAGTGTCAACTTCTAAGAGTAACACAGAAAAAGAAACAAATAAATTCAAAATATTTTATTCATGGAAAAGAATTAGCCTAAACTAAAAATGAAAAATACTTAGGAGTTATAAAAAAATCAGAAACTATTATGGAATCCCTTTATCAATGAAGTAATTTAAAAAATATATCAAAAGCTTTGGTTTTATAAAAAGAAACTGTTTCAAATGTAATTAATATATATAAAAATTAAAGTATGTCTCTATATATATATGTGTGTGTGTGTGTGTGTTTGTGTGTGTATGTGTGTGTTTGTGTGTGTGTGTGTGTGCGTGCATGCGTGCGTGCGTGCGCGCGCGCATGCATGCTTGCTTGTCCTTTATAGCTGACTAAACCATTCTTCCGATCATCATGAAAATTTTTGAGACTGTTGAGTACCCTTCCGGAATCGTAACTGGCTACTTTTGTTTCCCAATTTAACACCAAAGGGGCGCCGGGGGCCCATAATGTCATTCTTTGCTTCTATGGCATATGTACGTCTACGAAAGACGATAGATTTATCTTTAGATTGGTCTCATCAGCTCTTGGTGTGGCTGATGAGACCAATCCTTGAATGACAGTCTCTTCTGCTTTTGACACACACGAATGTAGCCGGGCAGGTTTGCCTGGCCTTTCTCCTCGCTCTTTTTCCAAATGCTTCTTCCCTAGATTGCTCTTCTGCTTGTAGTGATCCTTCTTTCACTATAGACCGCCATGTGGTCCTATCCTCAGCCAAGTTTTCCCAGTTTTGCTTATATGAGCTATATAAAAATAGTTAGAGCGATAGCTACTTGGTAAATTGATGGATCTTAACCAAATTTTGTATACAAAAACTTAAAAGCCAATATTAAAATACTATGAGGTCCTGAAGTTTTACTGACCATACCTTTGGGGCAAAGTTTGCCAATAGTCTTCTTTTTTTTTTTTTTTTCAAAATATATAAAAGTAAAATGCTACCTTACTACAGTGAGACATATCATAGAGTATGCATCTTCTGTATGGGACCCATCCACCAAATAAAACATTGATAAACTAGAACAGATTCAACAAAGAGCTGCAATATTCATTAATGTGGAATATTTAAACCTGACAAGAGTAATACCATTTTTTAAATTATTAAACCTTGAAACACTAGAGGATAGAAGAACCAAGAGTAAATTAGTAATTGTACCTTAAGCGATTAATTTTAATTTAGATATACAACACAGAGAAAACTTAATACAACCCTCAGATAGACACAAGGATAAAAACACCTTTCTTATTCCGTATGCAAGAAAAAACCACATACGAGTTTTCTTTCTTTCCGTCCGGAATTAGGGCGTGAAATGGGTTGCCCGAAGAAACCAGGAAAGCTAACATTTTATCATTCTTTAAAACTCTTATAAGAATGCACGAATAAAACACAAGTCATAGAGAAACGTAGGATGCAATAATCTTCTGTTTAGAAGGACCCACTGTAACAGATAAGATAAGATAAGATAAGATATTCATTGAAAAACATTTTGAATTATGTTTTCTGCTGTAGATAACAATTAAGTTGATCACTTCAGATTAAAGGAAATTTGATTATTAACGGATTATGTTGTTTTCTCTGCATAAACTTGACATTATTTAAAATATGGTGGGAAAAATCATCATACACACTAAAAAAAAACAAAAGATTGTTAACAGTTTAACATATTTCATATGTATTTTTCATATTTTTTTAAACAAACGAAACACGACTCATGTATTTAAAGACACTCAATATATTTTCTTCAGAATACTTATAAATTATATTTTAAAAAATAATTTAATCTACATAAAATTGAGAGGAAAATAAATACAAATCTAATTGAGGAGTTACACTTTTTTTTATTTGACTTATGTCAGTAGATCTGAAAAAGCTCAGCTTCGAAGCTGTGGAGATCATGACTTCTCTATGTGCCACTTGAAAAAAAAAACTTGTATTTACACAAAGGTGGAAACTACACATTGCACCTTTTCCCGCCATCGCTTAGGAACTTATTGGTTTAGTTGGCGCAAAAAAATAAAATAAAAAAATACAAAATTCTTTTCAAAACTACAAAACTGGAATAAACCAGTAGCATTACATTATCTTAAGCTTTGTCGCCAAATGTAAGTGTTATTTTATATATTATATTGATAATGTATAGTATAGACTACTTTATCATGACTTGAAGAAATTGAAGGTTCAGCCATGGTATATCTTGCACATTTCTAATACAAGGTGCAAGTATAGATAAGTGATACATCAAAAGCAATTACAAATTTTTAATTTTGAAAACGATGATAGTAATTACGCACACCTAATCTTGATAATTTTTTTCCCAAAATATAATTAATACTCATTAATATGAAACAACAAATTTGTTTATTGTAATCACTTCAGTTTAAAATGCAATGACCGCCATTATCTCGGTATCAAAAAGATTTTAAAAAAAACAAATTAAATGAAAGCTATGATATACCAGAGACTAGTTCTTAAGGCAAAAAAAAAAAAAAACATGATCATGTTACTCCGCTACTTTACTCACTTCATTGGCTACCTGTACAAGTCCGAAATGAGTACACACTGGCCGTTCTCTGTCACAACATTTTTCCGGACTCATGTCATTTCTATCTTACTGAAATTTTGTCGGTCTACTCACCCACTCGTCAGCTACGATCTTCTGAAGACATACGCATTCTCTTAGTTCTTAGATTATGACGTAAACATTCGGTAAAAGTTCGTTCTCTTTTGTGCAGCTAATTAAAGAAATTTTCTACCATTACAAATCCGTAGCATTCAAACAACCAAGTCTTTCAAAGCTGCATTTAAGACACATCTTTTCAAAATTAATTTTCAAAATTATTGAAGCACAATTTCTTTAAATGATTAACGAAGCTTTTTGTTTTATGTACTGTAATTAATGTTGTTTTTATGGTATGAATGCTAAATAAATTAGCAAATGATAATTTTTTATATGTACGTTACTACCTTCATGTAAAGCGCCGTGACCCCAATTCTTTACTGGGAACAGCACTATATAAGTTATCTACTTATTATTGTTATTATTAAATGGAAACTAATAAAAAAAAAGTATATAATTCTTTTAAATTGAAATGTTTTGGGGGATTAAAGTCTTTGGTGCTAGAGTTTTTTAATTTATGATATAGTTGTTTGCGATTCTCTAATGTATGTGAACTCAAGTAACTTTCTTCAGCAAAAAAGAAGTTGATATTGCAAACATTATTTTATAGAAGAAATCAAAATGTAAGTCTTTAATCTATTATAATAAACAATTTGTTGTTAAATACAAAAATTAAACTTATGTCTGATGGCTTTTGATGATCATGTTCAATTCTATAAGATTAGAACCGATTTAACATATTTATAACGATAGAAGGTTTTAACCTTTGTAACGTCAATTTTTCATGTACTTTCATGCTATTTCGTTCAACCAATAAAACTTTAACTATATTAGTTTGATAGCGCCATTAAAGTACATTCCATCATATTGCAACTTTCATATCCAACAGTTCAGCGGCGTCGCTAGGGGGCGGGGGCCGCCCCGGATGACACCATTAGGGGGGTGACACCAAAGGATAAAGTTTTACTGTGTTACATTTTATGTCCTAAAAAAAGAGACACATTTTTTCATATAGAAAGAAATTAAGAAACAATAAAAAATACGTTATACACCGAAACTTTTTATTGACATCATGGACGAATCCCACTTGTCACGGTTAGATGTTATGGTGTGAGAATGACTGAGCGAAAACGTAGGGTGAATGATAAACAAAGCGTGAACACCCGTGGACTTGAATACTCGCTCACCGGGTGTTCACATGGGAGTGTGTAGAGATGTCAGGTGAGAGGGGCAATGTGGAGAGTGTGTGATATAAGCAGACAGAGGGACGAGTAAGGACAGAGAACATTTTTTTTAGCGTGGACCAGGACGGTCATGTTTTTGTCGATATGTTGAGAGAGAGACAAACACAGTGAACGTATTCTTTGATAGCTGCTACACTATATTGCTATGGATATACATATGTCTATATATGGTGTAAATAAACGTCATTTACTCTGTTGAGTTCAAGTCTCGTGACTGCTTTTTTTACAACTGTACTGTACGCCTGATGTTATATCTGTGGTCAAAAGGGTGGACCTAAAAATCCCCCTAGACAGCGAGTCCGCCACAGTGGGGGCCCCGTCAAACTTGTTGAGCT
>MUZC01004736.1:101762-113720 GCA_002072015.1 Radix auricularia | reverse complement strand
GAACCAAACAACGAGAACCAGACAACGAGAACCAGACAACGAGAACCAGAAAACGAGAACCAGACAACGAGAACCAGACAACGAGAACCAGACATCGAGAATAGGAGCCGAAAGAACTTCGAGAGGAATAAGAACTTTGTGGATTATATTCAATGGACAAATATATTTCATGTGATTTTCATTTATGTATAGTCGCATCGTGAGTGTATTCTACATGTACAAGTAAGATTTCATTATTTACTTAAGATTGGGAAAGTTGTAAAGTATTCAAATAATTTAAATAATACGGGAAAATAACTAATTAACTAACTAATTATAAATATAACTAAGTGACAGATAAAATAATGGTGTTACCAAATTTGGACGATATAAGGAAAAGGGCCTTAGATCTGGGATTAGAAGGGGAAGAGGCAAAGAAGTGGGTAATAGAGGAACACCGGTTAGAACGTGATAGAAAAATGAGGGAGGAAAACGAAGAAAGGGATATCAGGGCTTTTAAGCGGGAGGAGGAGAAAAACAGGTTAGAACATATAAGGAAAATGGAAGAAATTAAAGCGAGTGAGGGACTGACTCGCAAGGTAGAACAAGGGAACACGGGGCGCTCAGGAAATAAATTACCCATGTTTGATGGAATGGGGGACAATTTAGAATTTTTTCTCATTAGATTCGAAGATGAAGCAAGACACAAAGAGTGGGCTAAGGAACATTGGGGGTTGTTTATCATTCACCCTACGTTTTCGCTCAGTCATTCTCACACCATAACATCTAACTGTGACACCACTCCCTTTTTTATCAGTCAACTTACAATAATAAAACCGTCCCGACAAACAAAATTTAAAAAAAAAAAAAAAAAAAAAAAAACAACCGCACCAGCAATATTTTTTTTAAGGCAGTGTCTTCTGTTTAAAAGATATTTTTTAGAAAAAAACTGAGCTTTGAAGTATTAACATCATGGACGGATGCCACTCCCTCTTCCCGCCACGTCAATGGGATGGGGGCGACGAATACGAATTTTCTATTTTAAAAAATCAAAGGATGGGTTTTGTTGTTGTTATTTTTGGAGGAAAATTATGAATTCAATGTCTTTAAAAATATCAAAAGATGGGTTTTGTTGTTGTTATTTTTGGAGGAAAATTATGAATTCAATGTCTTTGAAATAATTTTTTTTAATTTACATTTTTTAAGGCGTGCAAGCATAGATATACATGTTGATGTATAGGTAGTCCTCCAGTTCGTATTTGCCATCCTTATCAATGTTCCCTTTAAACTGATCGGCCGCGCAGCTATCTTGCAGATTCCGCGCAGAAGTTTTCAGTTATCATGCCGCAAATTTCAATAGGGAAAAATTAGAATTTCTGCGCCTTTGCCAGAAATGTAAGTAGCAATTTTAACTCTGATTCTACCTGGGACACAGTCGTAGCTTTTGTTAAAATCTAATAATGAAAACAAGTAAATGTCCAGAATGTATATTCCATTTCTAACATACAGCAAAAAGACGCTAACAACATAATTCAACTCATTCGTCTAAAGTTAATATAAGGAAAATATCAAACACTCCCTTAAAAAATAATTGACATTGGTGACTAGACTTGAAGCAGAGCAAATACTTTAATATCACTCATCTACAACTTACAAAAAAGACTTTGATGTCACGAACAAGCCGCGTGATATTTTAATCAAAACAATAGGAGTTGTTTTTGGGGTGATAGTGTGTTCAAAGGAGGGCTTTGAAATGACAACTCCGTTTGCGCTGGACACCTGGAGAAGGATTTTTTTTTTAGACGACACATAAATCAGATGGCTTTTACGGCACTTTGCTTTACATGCATTGTTGCTCAAATTGTTGAGAAACATACAAGTACAGACTGAATAATGCTAGCCGAAAAAAAAATGTGGGTTGATGCAGACTTTCGACAGGGTGATTCATCATTCAGTTTGCCATGACTGAAGAATAGTTCAGCGACTTTTGTCATCCTGTTGGATATTTGTGCCACATTTCTTGCATCGAGCACTAATTGCGAATGTGGATTTAGCCTAATGAATTCTATAAAAGTAAAACATAGAAATAGGTTGGAAGAGTTACATTTAGACTTGCTTATGAGGATTAAATCTTGTCAGAATGATGGACATCGGATCAACATTGATGAAGTCTATAAAATATGGATCTCGTTGAAAGACGCCAGAGTTCCCCCAGAATAGATTAGCGGTGTATGGGTATGTTGGCATTTTGGTTGATTTAGGCATTTTAAATACCGCTGAACAGATGAACAGAACTATACATTGATAATTCTTGTTTATTTTAATATAATTTAATATATTAATTTGATAAAGAAATGTGTCACTTAATGTATATCGGTCCAATTGGTGCATGTATTTTTGTTAGATGTCAAAAATTTGAGCACAAGACACAAGAAATGGCAAACTGTTAAACTTTGGACATGTGTTGTTTTATATTTAGCACAACAACCGGCAAACCTTAGAGGGAACATTGATCCCCACTTAGCTGTTTATCTGTTTTACAAACATTTTTTTTTCATGTGGTAAAGAAATAAAATTACCTCCCTTGAGGGGAGGGACATTGCTGGTTTACAGTGTGAAAAGGTGGCAACAATTTAAAATAATGTATTTTCCCTTTATTAGCCACTGGAAGACTGAATGAGTTCTAGGGATTTGGGGCCGTGCATAAATGACGTCACGTGCCTAGGGGGAGGGTGTCCCGCATCTGTGACGATGTGTGACAAGAGGGAGGGGTGTGTTTAAAAATGTAACGTTACATCAAAAACGTGCAACTTTAAATAAAGTTCCACTTAAATATTTGATTGTATACTATTTATTTAATGACGTTTTAAATGGTTTCACGCGTGTTATGATATTGAAGCGCAGACTTACACTAAATACATATTTAAATGACAAAAAATAACTTGCTACATGACATTTTTTATTTAGAAGATACGGCTTGGGTGGATTCAAAGCTTTGTGACATCATATCAGGAAAAAAGCGACTGTGGGTATAAGTTTTTGTGACAAAGTATAACGCGGGGGGGGGGGGGGGGGGTCGGCAACCTCGCGTGACGTCATTTATGGACGCCCCTTTAAGTCGTGAAGGGTTGACACCAACCCTAGCGACGCCCCTGCAACAGTTTAAATAACTTGCAAGAGGAGATGTATTTTATCAGTTCAGTTTAACATCAGGTTTAACATCAGGTCACGATAATACATTCAAAGGCGTGATTTTTTTTCTTTTACATCTCAAATACACCCCTGAATATCGTTTTCTGAATAAGAATGTTTACCCTTCCTATTGGTATAAAGCAAACTGCTGCAAAAAAAAAATCATTCATGTGTAAAGCGTTCTTCTCATACTCAGGTTATTAAGATAAAATGAAATACAAGGAAGTCTTTCGCTAATCCAACATCAATGTGTGAATGTTGCATTTGCTGAAAATTCAATATACTTTTAGCGTTAATCTAGTGGGTTGCATACGCAAAGTAAAAAATCATGTTAAGCCTGGTCCCTTTTGGAACTCAGGACGTGTTAGCGCATTTTCGAGGGGTAGGACTGCAGTCAGGCTTATACAAAATTCAATGGAAAAGACGTAAACAAGGTAAGGGTTAGCCTGACAGGACGTAACAAAACAGCGAACGTTTCGGCAAAGAGCCTTTATCAACGAACATACAAGACACAAACAAAACGAAAATAAAAATTAAAAAATGAAAAATGAAGGAACTTAGCTGCGGTGAAATCCAAAGTATCCAAAAAGAAGTGTCAAAAGTGACACTTCTTTTTGGATACTTTGGATTTCACCGCAGCTAAGTTCCTTCATTTTTCATTTTTTTATTTTTATTTTCGTTTTGTTTATGTCTTGTATGTTCGTTGATAAAGGCTCTTTGCCGAAACGTTCGCTGTTTTGTTACGTCCTGTCAGGCTAACCCTTACCTTGTTTACGTCTTTTCCATTGAATTTAGCGCATTTTCGTATTATGTATCAGTACTTATGTTAGATATCAGCTATATGTAGTTATCAGTAATTGTGTTTAGATTTTAGACATATTTTTATGAATTTTCTTGTGTAATGAATATACCACAAATTATGACGTAAAACTCTCTAAACTTTTACACATATTCTAATGACGTCAACAACAACAAAAAAAAACTAATACTTTTGATAATACTAAGACTTCCGGCAATGGCGGCCGTTGCCTGCGCCAGTGTTATCTCTCGATTCGCAATGTTTTTTGGTAGTTTTAACGGGGTTTTTTAACGGATCGAGTAACTGAGTGTTGATGCACAAATGGCAGGTCAGGACATACAAAAAACATATATACATCATGGGTCTAGGACTTATGGATGCTGAGATCTAGGGTGATGACAGACGGACGGACGGACGGACAAAACGGGTGCAATAGCGCATTCGACTTCTCGAAAATGCGCTAAAAATGAATTTTAAAAAAAAAAGGTCTTTAAAAATTCAGAGGAAACGAAATCTATAAAATGCGTCTTTTAATATCAATTTTTATTAACGTAAAAATAATAAATTTTGGTTTTAATATAGTCAATGCACAAGGTATTTTTATATACATTTTTACATTTTTTTTCTAACTAAATAGAAAATAATATTTTTGTTACCTGTTAATAAAATCACATTTTAAAACATAACGTAGAATTATGTTAACTTTTTTGTGCAGATACTTTTACTATGCTACTTGATATGTTGCTTAGCGTTTTGTTTCTTCCATCATTTTATCATTAGCTAATTGCCCAGCTGGTTGGTTCGGCTCAAAGTGTCAGTTTCAGTGTCATTATGATAAGGAATGTGACGTCAGTACTGGCCAGTGTGTAGGAGACTCCAGATGTTTGCTTGGATTGGCCACGTTTGTCAATATCGTACGTAACAATGACCAATGAAGATAATGTAGAATATTTCGACTAATGATTTATATAGTGTTAAACTAAATGGATTGTTTTTAAGATCAATATAAATTTAAAACTTTTAAAAATGTGTACTTTGACGAATTCACAGAAGATTGGACCACCAAAAATCAAGTGCCATAACTGCAACTGTTGCTTTATCCACTCTACCTGGATAACAGACAGAGATGACTCCACCTGTAACAATGACGTCAATCTGAAGTCCATTGTCGTCACTTGGAGAAGAGCGCTACCATTCACCTAGTTGAGATTGGCTGTCAAGGATGTCTGTGAGTTGCATGAATGTGAAATGAATTAATAAAGGTTTTACAAAACTTTTTTAAAAAAATTATTTTTTCGAAAGAAAAAATGTAAATCGAAATTGAATCCAAATTAACTAGTAACCTTCTTTTTAATTTAATTTTATATACGTTTTTCTAAAGTTTATATCATGATGGTAGTGACGTTATCTTTGCGAAAAATCATTAAAGATATAAGATACATGCATTTCGACGCGATATAACACATATAAATAAATATTATTCATTTACAGTTTTGTTTAAAATCAAGGCGATTGCAAAAACGCTGAAATGTGTGATTACTTTCAGTAAAAAATATGTATTTAAAATTAGTAACAAAAAAAAACAAACTATTTAGTCTATAATTAAACTACAATTTCTCTATTAATAAATAAAATAAAATATTTTAAAGTAAGTTGTTTTTATAGGGAAAATGATATAAAAGATTATACATTGTTTTCACTTTATTAACAATAACATAATTTAAATTCATTGACATTAGATTTCACTACGTATATTTAGTTATATATCCTAAAATGTTTTTTAAAATTAAATTTTTAAGTTATTGGCCTTAAAAAGTGCCCTAAAAGGGCACACATTGTAAAGGAACTTAACATAGTGAAAAATAGTAATTATCTAATTATTAGGTCTTAAGAGAAAATCATAACATTTGAATCATTTGTGATAAAAATGATGATTCTTTATGCTTTTGATAATCTTAAAAAATATCGGTATGTTTATACTTTTACAGTAATCTAAAATTTCCATCTAAGTGCGTAAACTTTAATGCGTTATTTATTTTTTTTATTTCTAACTAAATTTTGAAAATTTGTATTATGTTATCTACTATTCCTAATTTTTAGAAAAAATTATTTAAAACAAATAATAATTATAATTGTAATAAATTTTCGAATACAAATTTTTTACAACTCGTTTGAATTTTATGTAACATGCCTTGAAATAACATGTTAAAAACGAATATTTAGAAATATCTTTCATTGTTAAAATGCTGTTTTTTTTTCATCCTATGCATATTTTTTTAAATATTATTTTTATATATATAATATATATATATTTTATTGCTTTAAAAAAACAAATATTAGCAAAAAATATAGTTATTTTTTAAAATGTTTTTTAAGACAAGGAAAATAACTCATGAAAATGTTACTTGGCTGTGTTTGTTACTCTCTTGTAATTTTCAGTTTAATCACGTCCTATATGGTATTTTTGTCTTAAATCTAAATTATCGATTAATTATTGGGTTGTTGTTTTTTTCCAAAAGTTAACTATTAAAATTGAATTTATCGTTAACAGCCCTAGTTTACACACTTGATTTCATCTTTTAACCTTCTCATTGCATTCCTTTACTTTGAAAACATTAATCAGACTTTGGCGTAAACGTTTGTGTCATCAGGTTCATTGCAGTGTTCGTTGTTTACGGTAGAACCTTCAGTTGTTTTGATGCACACGGTATTATCAACATTATTATACTGTTCTGATGTTTGGGACGTGGTGGTCGAGAGGTAGCGCTCTCGACTGTCATACCGATTTGTTCTCGGGGCATGAGGAGTCCCCGACTCACCCAGCTCCGAATGGGTACCTAACTAGACAATAGTTAGGCGGCTGGGGTAATGCGTGGAACCCCTATAGCCGTGGCCTGTGACCGCTGCATTACTTGCCAACAGATCATCTCTCATGGTCTGTGGACGCAATTATCTTCTGCATAGAAGGAGCGTCTGTATATCTAAGATAAGATAAGATGATGTTTCAAAATCTCTGACCAGCACCACGTGTGTTACGTGGTATTGCTCGTGAAAATATTTCGACCAAATGTCAAAAGTATATTCCAATTTCCAATATAATGTTCATGTGGAGCTTTTATTTTAATTATTATCAATCTAAATTCTCAAAGAACTAGGAAAACAATCAAAATTTTTGAAACGGTGTGCATTCAAACATGTATTTACATGTATTTGCAATGGACAATTTTGTTCTAGTAATTAGTACATTAAATCTTAACAATGTGGCACCTAGAAAAACATTTTAAATTTTATTTTTAAAAAAAGCACAACACCCAAATACAAATATAAATAAAAGTTTGTAAAAGATAAAAATAAGGATCTTTAAAAATATTAATACAAGTTTGTAAAAATACGAATACGTATCTTAAATCTATGAATACACAAGTTTTTACAGAACCAATAGTTTCCTTTGAAAAATAATGGCGTATGAAAGCTATTTTAAAAACATTATATTTATTCCAACTCCCTCTACATGTTTTCCTATGAAAGACCCACGTATGTCAAGCGGTTATTTTAAATATGAATGAGTTAATAGTTAATGTGACCATTTTAATTTAACAGTAGCTGACACTTAACAGGTTAATAATAATTTTTGCATTATGAGAAATATTTTTTAGAAAATACAATTTAATGAAATAAATAAGATTTGATATCAGCTTATATAATTCTTATATTTATTTGTTTCATAAATCTTTAAATGACTTTGCATAGGCATTTGAACTCTTAAAAATTTAAAACAAGATCCATGTTCTTTTAAATTTTTTCATTTGAAAAAGTAAATTTTAATACTTTCTTAAAAATAACTTTAAAAAACTATATATATAAAAAACAAACCTACTATTACTACTACCTTTAGAGATATCACTATCACTTGAAATGTTATACAAAGAATGTAAAAACATTATTTTCAAATATAAATAAAACTGTATGAAAATGTAACTGCCCTGATTACTTGCACTGATGCTATAAAACTACAATTCATTTGTGATTGTACTAGTACTATACAAATGTATTGCAAAATACTCTGACCAATATGATTCATATGCCCTTAAAACTTTATTTGAGATGAGTGATGTGTACTTTAATTGGGACTGAAAACCGGAAAGTACCTCACATAACCGGAAGTGATCCCACATACCCGGAAAAGATCCCATACAAAGGTAAAAGGTCAACTGTGACGTCTTTCAGAGGATCCTACACATTTACTAACCATTCCGTCCAATCTACACTACTGATCTTGTACCTTTTTGTATTCTGTAAAATAGAATAATATTTCAAAACCAAAAAATACCTTGAATTTTTCTTCAAACATTGACTTACAAATCATGGATTTATTCTACAATTTTCTTATAATATAATTCATTGGTGTTAGGTTAGTTTTGTTACACACAATAGCCGCTTGTACACAGTTATGTAAAATTAAGATCTACTCCTGGAATAAAAGTAGCGAATAAATATTTTCCATTTATCTGTAACTAGCGATTTCCCCGCGCGTTGCTGCGGAAATTAGGATTTCAGTTAGGGTTGAGAACCCGCGTAACACCAATTCAAAACACCTATTGATTTTAATCTGAATCAAGATGGATATACTAAATATATTAACTTCAACCATTCAGGCTCCTACGTACACAATAACTTGGCGATTTAAAGATGCGTATTTTTGATATAACTCATATTGGGGGGGAAAAAACACTAAATTTCGGCAATCATCGCCCTAGAGAGATGTGATTTAATATTTTTTGCCTCTTACCATCGTGGGGGGAGGGGGTACTCAACAACTTCAAAATTTTTTTTATTTTCTACCTAGATGGAAACTTGGAGAATTACTATTGATTCAGTTTTATACAGTTGATTTTAGGTGAAAAAAAAAGTTGGGCCCCGGGCGACCCATGAGAGAAAATTTTAAAAATGTATATAATTATTTTCCTTATTACCATCGCGGGTTGTTACTAAACAACTACAGAAGGCTTTATACTTTTAACTACACAGAAAATGGGAGAAGCGGTAATTTACGCGTTTTTAAAGGCCCATTTAATAGAAAAATTACGTCGGGCCTCCAATATGCAGTAAGGTATAATTTAAATATATATTCACATGTTACCATCAAGGAAGTGTACTCTACATACTCGGCAAAAAGGACAATTAGTGATTTTCAATTTTCACAGATAAAGAGAAAGAGTGTTTGGGACATAATTTGGAATTTTAAATTTCCTTTTCGTCGTGAGAGTGTTCTCAAAAACTTCCCATATTTTCATGCTCCTGCCTACACCGTAAGTTGGAGAATTAGTGATGATTGATGAGTGATTGAACTAAAAACTATATTTTGGCCCCAGGCCCCCAGTAAGGGATATTTTAAATATGTTTTCAGCTGCTACCATCGTGGAAGTGTATTTAACTACCCCCCAACGTTGCAAGCCTTTACCTATTCAGTAAGTAAGAGATTTATTGATTTTCAATTTTTATATAGCTCTTATAAGAGGAAAAAACGTTTTTGGAGCCCCAGCCCCCATGAGTGTGTATTTCAAAAATCTTTTACACCAACTTTCGTTGTGAGAGGTTACATAACAATTGTCCAAAGTTTCATGCTCTTAACTACTCGGAAAATTTTGACAATTAGTGATGAGTCGATTTGTAATATAAGAAAAACTATATTTGGGCCCCCGGCCAACCATGAGAGGGAGTTTTAAATTATTTTTTGCAAAATTACGTTGGGAGCGTGTACTCAAAATTTTTTCCACAGTTTCAATCATCTACCTATACAGGAAAAAGGAGAATTAGTGGTTTCCAATATTTATATAGCTCATATTAGGAAAAGAAAAGTTTTTTGGGGCCCCGGCCCCCATGAGTGGGAAATTTATTTTTTTTTTGGGTCAAAATGATCGTAGGAAACATTTACTAAAAAAATGTCCAAAGTTTCATGCTTTTATCTACACGGGAAATAATAAAATTGGTGATTTTCCATTCTTATTAGGGTCATATTAGGAACAAAAATATTTTGGGTCCCCGGCCCCACATGAGCGAGATTTTTAAAATTCTTTTTCGCCAGTTTTCATCGTGAGAGGGTTTCAAACAACTTCTTAAAATTCCATGCTCCTACCTACACCGAAAAGTCGAGAATTAGTTATGAGTCGGTTTTTAAATAAAAGAGAAACTATATTTGGGCTCCCGGCCCCCAATGAGAGTTAGTTTTAAAATTTGCTTTGGCCAATTTTCGCCGAGAGCGTGTACTCAAAACATTTCCAAAGTTTCATATTTTTACCAATATGGGAAATAGGAAAATTGGTGATTTTCAATTTTTATAGAGTCCATATTATGAAAAAACTTTTTGAGCCCCCGGCCAAACTTCAGCTAGATTTTAAAAATTCTTTTTCGCAAATTTAGTCGTTTTCGGACATCCAACAACTTACCAAAGTTGCATGCTTCTACCTACACGGGAAGTTGAATAATTATTGATGAAGTTAAGAACAGTTTTTGGGCCCCCGGCCCCACATGAGCGATATTTAAAAAATTCTTTTTATCCAATTTTTGTAATTAGAGGGCACACAATAACTTCCCAAAGTTTCATGCTTCTACCTACACGGGAAATAGGAAAATTGCTGACTTTCAATTTTTAAAGGGACCATATATGAAAAAAACTTTTGGGGCCCCCGGCCCCACATGAGCGAAATTTTTAAAATTCTTTTTCAACAAAATTTGTCGTTATTCGGTACCCAACAGCATCCTATATTTTCATGTTTCTACCTACACGGTAACTTGGAGAATTCGTGATGTAGAAAAAAAACAGTTTTTGGGCCCCCGGCCCCACATGAGCGAAATTTTAAAAATTCTTTTTCGCCAATTTTCGTAGTGAGAGGGTACCCAACAACTTTCCAAAGTTTCATGCTTCTACCTATCTTATCTTAGATATACGGACGCTCCTTCTATGCAGAAGATAATTGCGTCCACAGACCATGAGAGATGATCTGTTGGCAAGGGATGCAGCGGTCACAGGCCACGGCTATAGGGGTTCCACGCATTACCCCAGCCGCCTAACTATTGTCTAGTTAGGTACCCATTCGGAGCTGGGTGACTCGGGGACTCCTCAGGCCCCGAGAACAAATCATCACTTTCGTGCGGATTCGAACTCGTGACCATCGGTATGACAGTCGAGAGCGCTACCTCTCGACCACCACAACCACCACGTCACCACGTACCTACACGGGAAGTTGGAGAATTAGTGATGAATCAGTGAGTGAGTGAGTGAGTGAGTGAGTGAGTCAGTGAGGGCTTTCCCTTTTATTAGTATAGATAAAATATTTAAAGTCCCATGACTTTTTGGTGGATTTTGTGTCCATTGATTAGGAGAATATCATCTAAATCTCTGCTACTTTACAAACACAATTATATCGATTTTGTTTAATCAGTAGCGAAACACAGTTATTCGGCTAATCAGTATTTGTATTAATAAATATTTACTAAATAGATTTTACATAACAACTTACTGCCGTCTGTATCATAAATATTCTGTCCTGTCTCATTTTTGCCACAGTTTAAAAAAAGTCCACACGACTAGTTTCTTGAGCCTGTCTGATAACGTTGTCAAGTGCATAAAAGTGGCAGTGCGACGAACTAAAGCATGGAAATACATTCATTAATCATCTAAAATATCATAATCATCTGCTGTCCCATAATTGTTGCGGTTATTGGGGAAAGCGCATGTTTTAAAAAATGTATGTATATTAGCGTAATCAAATTCAAATGACATAAAAATATTAAAGCGAATAAAATTAAAAAAAAAAAAAACAGTTTAAGGTAAATACTTTTACTTTTCACTAAGTCTGTTCTGAGTTAGGTAATTTTTAAATGATAAAATAACAATTCCTCATAGCATACTTATATGTATGTATATATTTACACATACACACACACACATATATATATTTATACATATATATATATATATATATATA
>MUZC01004736.1:52005-96643 GCA_002072015.1 Radix auricularia | reverse complement strand
ATATATATATATATATATTAGCTTATATACTTATTAGCTTATTATGTCAGATGGGAATGTTCACTAAAAAATTTAAATTGTAGAAAGCATTTTTCGTTAAACATGTTCCGCTAAAAGTGGTCGCATTTTAGGGGGAAAAGTCTACTAGAATATTCTGAAAAGATAGCGTCATCTCTCTGAAGTACAAATGTAACCACGTATTAAGAAGCAATTCGAAATTGTATATATTTAAATTATTTCTATTAATAAGTGATGGAGACATAATTTTGAAGGAAACTATTTTTTGTTTGCGGGAAAGAACTATCTGAGTAATATTTAAAATGTCTACATCATGACACAAGGCAATGAAAGTAAGTTACAGGCATTTGAAAAAACAATGCATCGGGAAAATTCTCCAGATCTTTTGTACAACACAAAAGACAAACAATTATTTGCTTGGACAAAATAACATCCATTGCGGCCAACCACGAAATCATTAAGGCATGGTTTGGTCAGGTGCTGCGAAATGATGGCCTGACAAAAGTCATCCTATCCTGTAGAAATTGCAAGCTAGCTAAGAGGTGAACAGCGGAAAAGCTGAATTGACAAGAAAAACGATTGGGCAGTGTTGAGGTTGAATTATATGCTGCCCGCCACTCAAGATTTTGCGAATGAGGAGATCGTTGACTGTTGATGTGTTCCTGCCCCACTCCCAAAGACCGCCATGGTACGAGACTGAGCATTATGATCATGATGATGAACTAAATTATGAAGCTTAGATTTAAATGAAATATATCAATATACATTTTTGAAGGATTTATAATCTGTTGACAGAACATACCACCATTCACGTTGACTAGTGGGAAAGAAAAAGTGTAACATATTCTGGAAGCTTGTTAGTCGGTGGGTCAAGAAACTTGTAAAAATATATGTCACAATGTCGCTCTCTCATTAATTTTAAATATTTGAAATTAACGCTCAACATTTATTCTAACCTAAAAGTTTGCAATTAAAAGAGTAAGATTGTTACAATTAAGGTTTCACTTACAATCGCAATGATCGCCTTGTCTCCCAATTGAGCAATTGTAGCATATTCCATTTATTGGATCACATTTTTGATCAAGACATGATGTGTTGCACTTGTTTGTACAATTTTGTCCATAGAAATTTGTAGAGCACTCTAATAGCGTAATAAGAACAATATTTAAATAT
This sequence comes from Radix auricularia, assembly GCA_002072015.1. NCBI lineage: Eukaryota > Metazoa > Mollusca > Gastropoda > Lymnaeidae > Radix > Radix auricularia. The sequence goes on along the minus strand of MUZC01004736.1, from coordinate 95,452 downwards.
TAACTTTTCAAAAGTCGGGATTGAATTTGCAAGACTATATCAATACATTTTGTAATAAATTAAAAATAAATTAAACATATTAAATTAAATTATACGTTTCTAGGATTTTCTTGGTCTTTTATTTCGCAAACTGCAATTACCAATTAATTACGTGAAACTTGTTTATACAATATCCTTCACTCTTAAAGGATTTAAGTATAATTTTATAAGTCATTAACTGTTTATATGGTGTCAAAATACTATAAAAGTAAATGTTTAAATTTTACACACAAATTAATACAAATAATAGGTTAAAGAATGCTGCTTCTGACTTTCAAATTCTAAATAGAAATTTAAAACTTTTAAATTTTTGTCTCCAGTATAAATATTTAGGAAGACTCATTTTACTTTTAAATTTAGTATTTATATTTCGGTTAGGTTATTCAGTATTCACAAGTCACTAAAGCAATTTGGTACGAAATGATTATGTATCTAACACAATGGCCAAACGCCTTTACTTTACCCTAACTACTGTCAGGTACCCATTAAGAGCTTGTTGGACGCAACGACACTCGTTGCTATGGGAACGGGACGCCGAATTTACGGAGACTAATCGCATGGTTCGCAAGCCGCTCAACCACCGGGCTCCGTAAACACATGTCTTAAATTATTCAATATTATCCTTTAAAAACATTCATCCCGTGTGGTTCAACGGTCTCATATTGTTAGGTAAGCCTTATCTCCAGACTACTCTTCCGGATGTATTTGTTAACGAGATCATGGCAAGCACAGAAAGATCAATAACACCCATATGGTCTCATTCATTGAAATGTTAGGACACAGGATACCTTTTGTCTTCTTTAATCGAACGTATATGCTCGCGATTTGAAAAGAAGGATCTGTGTAATCACGATTTATAGAAAAATCCATTCCCAAATATATATGATGAAATATTTCCGAAACAGAGGCTAAAAACTTGAAACTAATCAATGGGTGTATTTTTCCCACTAACTGACTTTTGACAATAGCAGGATTGTCCAAAGTTTGCAGAATGGCACGTCTCTTGTCTAATATTCTTGAAAAATCACTGCCAAATATAAAACTATAATAAAACAACGCGAATATCCACATATCTTTAGTTTATTGTAAATTTCTATATTGGGCTTCATAGTGACATCGCCTTCACGCAAAAATTACGTATTTTCTAGACTTCTTTCAAATACTCAAGTGGGCTAGCTTCCTTCAAGCTTTAACCAAGTATAAAGTTCTAGCTTATGATGTTATAACTGCATTAGCGATTGGAATGAAATTTTAAAAAACAAAATTGTTTGGTCATTGTTGCCAGGTGGCTGGGAAAACCATTTCAAAATAGGAAATAAACGTATAACTTAACATATGTACAAGCTTTTATCAAAAACATAATTTTTAATTTATTAATGTTTGAAAAAAATAACTAGATACTTTAAGTTAAGATAAGATAAAACAATTTATCAAACCTTCTTCACACACTTTGCCTTGATAACCAGGCTCACAGTTATGACATTGTCCATCGACATGACCACACTGTTGATTTCTACATGTTCTTGAACAATTATCTGAACAATTGACTCCAAACGTTCCATTCAAACATTCTGTAATTAGATATCAACTAAAAAATTAAAATAACTATTATTTGTATCATTTTCAGTTGTTTTATTTTTAAAAATTGTTAAACATTATTAGAAATGTTTTTAAAATAGTGTTATCGGATCTGTACTTTAAAAATCATATAAAAAAAACTATATACTACACGAGCTAACATTTTCCTTCCACTTTTAAGCGATTTGCAATAAACTTGAGTTTGATGGGACTGCTTTTAAAGCCGTTAAACCTTTCAGGATAAAATATTTTCTAACTTACAGATTTTGAGCTTAAAACGATGATTTTTTTTATAAAAACATAGCGATGAAAGAATTGTCATTCACGGACTGCTCGCCAGCACACATGTCACATTATGTAGCCATTTTATTACAAAAATATTCAACAATTGAAAAACAACAAACTATAATGCCCCTGAAAATGCAAAATTGAGATGTACACAAATCTGTCTAAATATATATATATATATATATATACACATATATACATATATATATATTAGGTCTGTAATCGATTAAATTTAATTTAATCGTTAACTTTTAAAAATTAACGATTAATTTATCGATAATTTTGTTAAAACTAAAAATAAAGACGTATTACGTCATTATACTGAAAGTTTCAAGGGAAGTAATAAAACAGGCAATTGATTTTTTTTTTTAAATTGAGTTATTTTTAAGGCGTAGTTAGCAATACAAATAAGTTAAATAACGTATTGAAGTTTAGGCACTTGGATGAACATTTCAAATTAATTTTAAAATATAAAAGTAATACAACTATATAGAAATTGTTTGATGATTAGCAAGAAAAGAAAGATAATCTTTTTATCCCAAGTGGTTTAAAAGTTATGATTTTTTTCTAGTAAGACCTCATATTCACTCTTTCACTATGTTTTTTTCTTCACATTTTGTGCCCTTTTATGTCATTTTTTAAAATGCCCATAACTTAAGTATTCAACATAATGTTGTTCGGAGATATATTTAAATATAAGTAGTTCAATATAGTGTCAATGAAATTAAATTTTGTTATTGTTAGTTAATTAAAAACAATGGGTTTTTTATGTCATTGTCCTTATAAAACAAGTTATTTTAAGTTTAACAATGTCTCTGCTCTTTCTTAAATCGAAAAGCATGTACGTAAAAATACCAAACTATTATTAATTATTAAATATTTATTAATAAATCGAAAAAAAATTCTTTAATTTTAATCACTATTTTATTGATTAAAAGAATTTTAATCGATAAAAAAATTACCGATTAATTAAGAAATTAATCGGTAATTTCCGCAGCCCTAATTTATATATATTTGAAAACATAACACAATTAGCCTGTCATTAAGTACATGTTGCAGTGCGATTACCGGGGTAGTAAAATGCCCCCCCCCCCGGATACCCGTTAAATTGTGTCTGCAATGTCCATATCAACGGAGACCAAACTTTTATTCGCAAGTAGCTTTTTGTGTTTATATTGTGGCTGGCGAAATAATTTATAAAATGAATTTATCTGTTTGAAATAGTTAGTGTTAAGAACATCTAAGGAGAAATATATATCAACGGAGAAAAATGTAAACGGGTATTAAAGGACGGTCCCGATAAACTACATTATTTAAATGCATTTATTTTTCTAAATTGAAACAGAAATTGTAAACATAAAAAGGTTTTGGCTCTTTTAGTGAACCGTATAAGGAAAACAAAACTGCTCTGCCGAAAATTATTAACAACAACAAAAACATCCTCTTGCATCTTTGTGCAATCAATCCTTATTTTTGGAACTAACATGGTTTGAAATTCTACGACCGATTGCGACTATTCAACGTTGTTTAAATGCACATATTTCCTCCTACCATTCCCATATTTGATCGTGTTTCTATAGTTCATTAGAACGTGTTTGATTGTGCAAAAACTGGTTTCAAGTGGTAAATTTTTGAAATTTAATAAATATGAAATCGCTCCAAGCGAGATGACAGAGACACGGTAAAATACAATTAGTGGAATGAAATTTTGTCGTCAAAAGGCGGCAACATCAGTGCGATCAAATGCCATCAAACTGCTATACACAAAGTGCATTTTGAACCAACTACAGCTTTACCCAGAATCGTGAACTTTTTGGTGCATCAAAGCTCAAAATACTATCCCCATTCCCACCTGCCCTTCGATTAGAGAAAGACCACAAAATTGGATGCAGTTTTAAAACATCCAATAAATAAATGGATCTGACAAAACCGTAAGCTTACAGAAAAAAACAAAATTGTCCATCGAGCCAGAGTCATCAGTGTGCTGTATTACGTGAGAAAGACACGGATAACTAAGAGTCTTTTACATCCGACTAGCGCAAGCTTAGTAACTTCCAATTAGGGTGCCTGCGTTGAATCTTCGGCAATAAATGGCAGAAAAAAGAGCCAAACATCGATGTTCTGATGCGTGACAATATACATGGTCCATAGCATGTTTTCAACACATAGTGAAAAACGCATAATATAGCTAGGACATGTAAAAAATGAGGCCTGTTGCATCCTGAAAGCCCCCAGATGGAAAACAAAAAGAAAAATACACTTATGTACTTCAATATCTTGAATACGCTATCGATAATGTCTTTGAAAGGGCCCTTTTTTTTAAAATGTTTACAAACCTTTCTCACACTTGAGACCTTGATAACCTGGCTCACATTTCTGACAATGTCCATCAACAGGATGACATTCCTGATCTTTACATTTTGCTGAACAATTATATAAACACTGCAGTCCATATTTTCCACGTGCACACGCTGGAAAACGAAAATAACTTCAAAATATATACTCTATATTCTTATACAAGTGTAATATTTCTATTACTGTGTTTGTAAACAGGTGTTTGAGATTATAGTTAGGGAAAATATATTATTCTTGTTTTCTAAAAAGTATCAAAAACTATGATTGCCGAGAAAGACAAGCTATAACAATTTATTGTAATTAGCAAATTTGTCTAACAAGTCAATATAACTTTAAGGTATCAGGTGGCATTTAATATTCAGATGGATGATAACAAAGTTCTCATACATAACAATAAAGCTCTTAGCATTACATGTTTTTAAAAAATGTTTTTGAGATTGTAGTTGATAAGTAGATTTAAGCGTTTCACATTTAACGAGTAAAAACAATATTTAAAATTAAAATATACAAAATCTTTATAATTGCATCGCTTAATTGAAAGATAGTCTCTTCTCTGGTAGAGATAAATTCTTTTACTGAAATGTTTGTGATATTGTTTCCCAAATTTCAACAAAAAAAATAGCGACTCCCAATGCACAAGCTCCTTCCGAAATTCTTCTGCTTCAAGTTAACAGTCATGACTGATTTTTATTAGTTGCTAATTCTTTCAGTTCCGCAATATTCTCATGGTATAAGTTATTAACTTGTAATGAGACTACCTGTACTTCTTCGATACGCATTCAAAGATAGCAGTCATGGAATCTGATTATACACAAGGCTGAAGGATGAATTTTCAACACTGCCAATCGTCGAGCAAAAACCCAAACGTTGATGTCCTATTTCGTGAGCCACTCTTTGCCAATAATGTGGCATTGATAGGACACACGGAAAAGGTTTAACTGTATTTGGTTTCCTGTTCTCATAGGCGTTATTTAACAACAATTTTTACTTCGCAATAATAAACTATAAATCCTCAGTATTTAACAAAGTATGTTTAATGCATTAACATGACTTATGTACACTTTTAAACAGCTAAAAATATTAGAGAGAACTGAAACACAAGCATCTGTCTCTCTCGTGCCTTCCTCTACCATGATCTACTGTCTTCTAATGCAAGGTGGTCTTTCCCTTGCTTACATCACGTGAACTCCTCTCAATCACTCCTTTTTGCACATGACATCTACCACAGTCCTTCAAAAAAATGTTGTTTTTACCTGAAACCTTCCTGTTCATAACTCTAGAAAAAGTACCCACGCTTTGCGAATGAAGAAATCGTTTACTATTGATGTATTCATGCCCCACCCCAAATACCAAAGCGATACGAGACTCATCATTTTGATCATAATGATGAACTAAATTATAAGGCTTAGATTTAAATGAAATATATCAATAAACAATGTTGAAGGATTTATAATCTATTGACATAAAAATACAACCATTCAAGCTGACTAGTGGGAAAGAAAAAGTGTAACATATTCTGGAAGCGTGTTGGTCGGTGGATCAAGAAGCTTGTAAAAATATATGTCACAATGTCAATTTGTCATCACTCTCTCATATATTTAAACTCATTTAAAACACTTACAATCACATTGAACGCCTTGTCTTCCTATTGAGCAATTGTAGCATATTCCATTTATTGGATCACATTTTTGATCAAGACATGATGTGTTGCACTTGTTTGTACAATTTTGTCCATAGAAATTTGTAGAGCATTCTGACAGAGTAATAAAAACAATTTTTAAATATTAACTTTTCAAAAGTTGGGAATGAATTTACAAGAATATAACAATACATTTTGTATCAAATTAAAAATAAATCGAACATATTAAATTCAAGTATACGCTTCTACGATTATCTTGGTCTTTTATTACACAAACTGCAATGACCAATTAATTTCGTGAAACTTGTTTATACAATAGCATTACTTTTAAAGAATTTAAGTATAATTGTATAAATCATATAATTGTTTACGTGGTGTCAAAATACGATAAACGTAAGTTTTTAAATCTTACGCACAAATTAATACAAATAATAATTTAAAGAATGCTGCTGCTGGCATACACATTCTAAAGAGAAATTTAAAACTTTTAGACATTTGTCTCGTGTGTAAATATTAAGAAGACTCATTTTACTTTTTAACTTGGTATTTATAATTTGGGTATGTTATTGTGTGTTGTTTAGTTACTATAGCATTTGCTTACGAACGGATTATGTAGCTAACACAATGGCCAAACGCCTTTACTTTACCCCAACTAATGTCAGGTACCCATTCGGAGCTTGATGGATGCAATAACTGTCATGAATATGGGAACTGGGCGCCAAAATTTACAGACACTAATCGCACGGTACGCAAGTCAAGTACACTTTTACTCAACCACCGGGCTCCTTAAACACAGATCTAAAAATAACCAATATTATCTTTTAAAAACCAGACTTAAAGGTTTCCAATTCAGCTTTTAAAATGCTTAAACTTCCAATAACACAAGTGATTATGTACATTGGTGTATAAAAACACAGGTTGTAAAACAAATGAATTCATATAATTTACTTCTTTTGATCAATATTAATTTTTTTCCGATTTTTCAATTATGTTTATCTTTTGAAGCCAAGAAGGAGATTAGACTATAGCCACCGACAAAAAAGTGACTTTCCTATAATATATGTAATTGTGAAGATATCTTAAACCGGAAGAGAATCTTAATTGTTTTTATTTTGCGATAGGGAGAGGACCTAAATAAATTAGATTAAATCAAACATTTCGTTTGCTGTGTAGATAGATGTCAAGCAAACAAGGTATGTATGACCGTTTCTAGTCGTCACAAAACCACTAACGTTTCAGGAAAAAGCTCTCTTCAAACAACAAAGAAAAAAAAAACAAATACAACTAATAAAATTAAATTAAAACATGGCCGCGATAAAATTAAAAAAAAAAAATAATAATTAAAAAAAGGAAAAAATAGTCGTTCATTGATTATATGACAAATTAGAGAGTGTTCCTGGCGAATAAATAGCTTGTCAGCGAAAATAAAACATTTAGTCCATGTGGTTCAAGGTTCTCATATTCATAGGTAAGTCTGTGCTCCAGACTAAATCTTCCGGATGTATTTGGTAACGAAATCATGTCAGTGACAGAAAGATCATCAACACCCATATGGTCACATCCATTAAAATGTCAGGACACAGGATACCTTTTGTCTTATTTAATGGCACGTGTATGCTCCACGATTTGAAAAGAAGGATCGGTGTAATCATCGTGTATAGAAATATCCATTCCCAATAATATATGATAATATACTTCCGTAACAGAGTTTTAAAACTATTGAAAATGGTCAATGGATGTATTTTTCCCAGTACCTGACTTTTGTCATTGGCAGGATTGTCAAACGTTGTCTGAAAGTCATGTCTCTTGTCTAATATTCTTTAAAATTACACTCAAACATTTAAAACAGTAATAAAACAACGCGTAGATCCCCATATTTTTTAGTTTGTTGTAAATTTCTATATCGTCCTTCATGATGAGATCGCCTTCACGTAAAAATAACATATAGAACTGAAATGCTGACTGTTATCTTATCTTATCTTATATGTTACAGACGCTCCTTCTGTACAGAAGATTATTGCGTCCAACGCATTTCTATAGTTTGTGTTTAGTCCTGTATTCTTTTTAGAGTTTTAAATGATGATAAAGTGTTGGCTTTCCTGGTGTCTTCAAGCAACCTAATCCACGCCCGAATACCGGACGGAAGAAAGAAACTTGTATGGGTTTGTTATTGCATATGGAATAAGAAAGTTTTTTTTTTATCTTTCTGTCTATCTGAGGGTTGTATTAAGTTATTTTTGTGTTGTATATCTAAATTAGAATTAATTGCCTCAGGTTTAATTACTAGGGCTGTTATCGATTAATTTTAAAATTAATCGTTAACTTTTGAAAAATTACCGAATAATTAATGGATAATTTTTTAATAAATCTAAAAAAAAAAAAAAGATCTATGACGTCATTAAACTGAAAATTTCAAGGGAAGTAACAAAAACATGCATATTACATTTTTTAAAATTTAGATATAAGTAGTTCAATATAATGTCAGTGAATTTAAATTTGTATTTTTTATTATATAAAAACAGTGTTAAATTGTTGATATCATTTTCCATATAAAACAGTTTGTACGTGGAAAAAGCACTTTTATTAAGTTTTAATAATATATTATTTATTGATAAATGGATAATAGCATTGAAAATATTTTCCGTAATTTTAAAGTCTATTTTATCGATTAAAAAGTAGTAATTAACAAAAGTTTTTACCCATTAATCGATACTTTCCGCAACTCTAAAATAAAGCAAACTATTTTTATTTATTAATAATTAATTATTTATGAATAAATCGTAAAAATTGTTTAAAACAGTTTCTTTAAATTTAATCGCTATTTTATCGATTAAAATAATTTTAAGCGATAACAATTTTAGCGATGAATCGAGAAATTAATCGATAATTTCCGCAGCCCTAATAATTACTAATTTACTATTGGTTCTTCTAGTGTTTCAAGGTTTAATGATTTAACTAATGGTGTTACTCTTGTCAGTTTTGAATATTCTCCAGCAATGAATCTGGCATCTCTTTTTTTGGATTTGTTCTAACTTATGAAAATTTTCTTTGGTGGATGGGTCCCATACAGAAGATGCATATTCTAGTATAGGTCTCAACAGGGTGAGGTAGCATTTTGGTTTTATATCTTTGTTACATTAGGAAAAGTTTCTTTTTATAAAGACTAAGGTTTTGTTTGAATTTTTAATGACTACATCGACATGGGGATTCCAAGATAGTTTCTCATTTATTATGACTCCTAAGTATTTTGCATCTTTAGTTTGTTAGACTGTTGAGCTGTTAAAATGAATATTTTGGACAAAGTAATCTATGAAAATTTGTGAACGATTTATTGCAAAACGATAAACGTTTAATCTCCTAGCTGAATGATAAATTAGCTGAATTTGTATCTTCTAGACTTCTTTTAAATACTAAAGTGGGCTAGTTACTTCTTAGCTTTAAACAAATAAAAAGTTCTAGCTTATATTATAATAATTGTATTAAAGATTGGAATGAAATTTAAAAAAAAAAAATTGTTTTGCCCCTGCTAGGACAGCTATTTTAAAAAAGGAAATAATTTTATAACTTAACATATGTACACGCTTTTATAAAAAAAAAATATTTTTTTTTTAATTTCTAAATGTGTGTGCTTAACAACTAGATACTAAAGTTAAGATGAGATAAAACATTTTATCAAACCTTCTTCACACATTTTGCCTTTATAACCAGGCTCACATCTATGACATTGTCCATCGACATTACTACACATTTGATTTCTACAGGTTCTTGAACAATTTTCTGAACAATTAACTCCAAATGTTCCAGTAGAGCATTCTGTAATTAGATATCAATATAAAAATGAAAATAAGTATTATTTAAATCATTTATCAGTTTTTTTATTTTAATTCTTTTTAAACATTATTTGAAATTTTTTAAAAATGATGATATTGGCTAGGTAGTTTAAAAAGCATATGTAATATAAAAGCTACATACTACAAGTGCTAAAATTGTCCTTCCACTTTTTAGCGATTTGCAATAGATATTTAATAAGACGCAACTGTCTTCGGGAAAAGACCTAAGTGAATTAGATTTAATCAAATCTTCCGTTTGCTGTGTAGATAGATGTCAAGCAAAAATGGTTTATATGACCATTACCAGTCGTCACAAAACAACTAAAGTTTCAATAAAAATATTTCTTAAACAAACAAATAAACAAAAACAAAGATATGTAATGAAATAAAATTAAAACTTGACCGCGATAAAATCCACAGCAAAAAAAGAAAAAAGAAAAAAAAAACAACACAAAAAATGACGAAAAGATTCGTTCAGAGATTATATAGAAAATAATTATCATGTCAGTGAAAATAAAACATTTATCACATGTGGTTTAAGGGTCGTATTTTGTGTAACACTGTTCTCCAGACTGATGTCTTCCTGGTGTATTTGTTAACGAGATCATAGCAGTGACAGACATGTCATCAACACCCATATGTTAACAGTCATTGAAATGTAAGGACACAATATAATTTTTGTCTTATCTAATCGCACGTATATGCTCCACGATTTGACAAGAAGGATTGTTTTAATCACCGTGTATAGAAAAATCCATTCCCAAGAATATAATGATATACTTCCGTAACAGAGGTTTAAAACTGTTGAAAATTTTCAATGGGTGTATTATTCCCGATACCTGACTTTTGACCTTGGCATGATTGTAAAACTTTAGGTGAATGGTAAGTCCATTGTCTAATATTCTTGAAAAATGCACTCCTTTATCAAGAACTATAATAAAAAACGTATATATAACCATATCTTTAGATTGTTTTGAAATTCTATAATGGGCTTCATCGCTCAAAAAGTACGTATACAGCTAAGTTCTAATTGATGCGCGGTTTAAAATGAATTTCATAGACAAAGAAATCTCTGAAAATTTGTGGGACATTTATGACATAACAATAAATTTAAAGCTCGTAGCTGAATAATAAATTAGCTGAACTTCTTTTAAATACTCAAGTGGGCTAGCTACTTCCAAGGTTTAAACAAATATAAAGTTCCAGCATATGGTATTATACTTTGCATTAGAGATTGGAAAGAATTTTTTTTTAAATGTTTGTTTTGCAATTGCGGATGAGGGTTAGACAACCATTAATAAAAAGTAAATAATCTTATAACTTAAAATGTGTAGATCTACAAGCTTTTAGGAAAAACATATTTTTGAATTTATAAATGTGTGCGCGAAATAACTAGATGACTTTAATTTTTAAAAATGATGAGATAAAACAATTTATCAAACCTTCTTCACACATTTCGCCTTGATAACCAGGCTCACAACTATGACATTGTCCATCGACATGACCACATTGTTGATTTCTACAGGTTCTTGAACAATTATGTGAACAATTGACTCCAAACATTCCAGGCGAGCATTCTGTAATTAAATATCAACTTAAAAATTAAAATAAATTGTCATTTAAATCCTTTATCAGTTATTTTATTTTTAAAAAATGTTAACATTATTAGAAATGTTTTAAAAATGATGATATTGGAGCGGTATTTAAAAAAGCATATGTAATATAAAAACTACATACTACAAGAGCTAAACTTTTCCTTTCACTTTTTAAAGATTTGAAATAAATATAAATAAGACGCCACTGCTCTTAAAGCCATTATACATTTCAGGATAAAGTAATATTTAACTTATAGAGTTTGAGTTCTATTTCATAAAAACATGTTAAACTATAGCAATGAAAGAAATATCATTCAAGGGTTTTTTGCCAACACACTGGACACAAAATGTAACCTTATTGTGACGAAATTTGTGAGCCCACTGTGATTTGCACGAGACAAAATCAAAGCAAAAGGGGAAGTCACTATTGACGAATCACTTGACGGATCAAGGTTGCTAATTAAATATGCAGTGGAGCACATGACAGGTCAAGGTTTCCCGACAGTGAGGCCGACAAGCAACATCCAATCAGGAAGAGCTGCATAAAATTACACATCGTGTATAAAAGTTGGCACTCCGGCACGACACGTCCTTTCCGCCCAAGTGATTACGGAGAGCTGTATCGTATGTGAATTCAATCCACTGAATTACATCCATAGCTATCCTTGTCGTGAGAGAGCCGGCATTATTTCCGTTGGCCAGAAACTATGTAAGTTTGAACTCTAACTTGATTTCCTCGTATTTATAAGCATATTTCACGCCATTATTTAAATATTAATCTTTGTGCAATGTCATATTGAAATTGTAGAAACATGTTGACCCAATGACGCCATGCGCTGCCAAGTGCGACATTGTACTTCTCCTTTTATAACTAAATGTGATAACACGCGATCCATCAGGTAGATGGATCGAATTATATTTGTGTAACCAATAACATTATTGTATTTATTCCACCATCCACTTACAAGATGGTAACGAAACATTATTTCAATTTCATGTTGTGAAATATATTAAATAACCATGTGTTTTATGATAAAGTATTTTGATCCCCTTTTGGCACCTTGCTCTGAAGGCTCGGCAGCCTAAATGGTGGATTAGACAGACAAGTAGAGAAACTACCCATGTGCGTATTCTTTCTATCTTAGTCTGGCTTCTAGGCACCCGCCTGTACGGAGAGATAACAAGAACTCCGGACAGCAACTGCCCAACGAAATGTCGACATATTTGGACCAAGAGCTGGACTCACCGCTATCCACGCGACTTGTATCCGACCCCCAACCCACATCTTTGGAACAAGAGCTGGACTCACCGCTATCCACGCGACTTGTATCCGACCCTACTTCACCCCTGCCCCGATCGACAGGACCAGAGGAGGACAACTCATCATCACCAGCCTTACTCCTAACGTAACGCTGAAGCCAACCGCATTTGTTGATGCCTACACCATACACGTGTAGAAGCCGGTTATTCACACTTCCGTGATCACCGAGGTCACATGGAACCATAGCAGCCCACAGGACAGGAAACGTGCAGAACCAACCGTTTGTAACTCCTATTAGACTGTGACTTTTCTGGTTAGGCCTCATCCACTTATGTGTAGGCGTATACCTACAAGTAGCATCAAGAACACTGAAGACTTTTGAAATTAATTAACTTTAATCCAACACAAAAGTATGTACCCTATATACATTGATAAATGCGTCTCGCTTTTCGCCATTCTTCTGTCCACCATTTTGTACACTCAACTGCCCAGCCTCTTTCTCACTTGTCACGTGATCTCTCTCTCAATTACTAATATGCAAATTATCCAAATTATCACGTGAAACCGTTCACGGGCGCGACAACCTGATGCTACACTCTGAACAAGGAACGTACAGAATCAACCACTCACGGAGCGGGGCATTACATCCTTAAATTTGAGTATACACCCTATAAACAATTATATTATTTGGCTTAAGCCTAATGATGAATTTAGGCCAAACCGGAACTAGTTTCCGCTAATTGTAAATATTGTATAATAAATTATTTTTACATTTTCACCATCTTGTTTGTTGATTATCGTTTGCGAGAGATCACTAAAGTATGCGCGTGTATGCAGATAGGGGATAACTTAAATATTAAACCCCTAGACGACTTGTCAAACAATATTCACATCTTTCTCGCCACACTTATTACCACAATAAATTTTTAACAATTGTAAAAAACAAAACAACTAATACGCTTCTGAAAAATAATAATGCAGACTTACACAAATTTGCCTTTAGAATATATATAAAAAGATAACTAAATTAGTCCTGTCAGCGGGTACCCATTGCAGTTCGTTTACCCGGGAAGTAAAATTCCACCGGATACCCGTAAAAATTTGTCTTCAATAGGCATATTAACGGAGGCAAAACCTAGATTTGCAAGTGGCTTTTTGTGTTTACAATGCGGCTGGCGAAATAATTTATAAAATGAAAATATTTGTTTGAAATATTTATTTTAAGTACATCTAAGGAGAGATATCTCTCTTGTAAACGCACATTTAAAAAGCGGTTCCTATAAACTACAACTTATTTTAATACATCTTTTTTCTTTTAACATGAAACAGAATAAAAAACAGAAAACGTGCTTGTTTTTTTTTTTTAGTGAATTGTAGAAGGAAAACATAACTCCTCTGTCGAAAATTATTAACAACAAGAAATACAGCCTCTTTCATCTTTATCCAATCCATCCTTATCTTCGGCACTAACTTTGCTTTACTTTTGGAAATATATTGTGTGTAATTTCATGCATCATTTCATTTCAGATTAGCTTGAAATATTTTTTATTCACAATTGAAACTTTGAGACTAATATATGATGTAATGTAATTATAATTATATATATAGATATGGTATTAACAAGCGTACCTAATGAGTATATGTTTTGAATATCTTAACAGAATTTAATACAATTTTGATACAAATTATTTTTCAAAATTATGATAGTTCATTGTGCATACAATACTATTGGCCATGTATAGATTTGACATTAAATCTGTCAAAGTAAAGAATGCCAAAACACCTTTACTGGTGCTTTTTTAAAAAATTTCTATTATGCGATAAGGATAACAAATGATAAGCTTATTACAAGTTATTTGTGTTGCACAATATTATTAAATGTACATTCAATTACAGTTTCATTTATTTCAAATCAGATTGTTGAAGTTCTACAGATTTTCTTTCTTGAATGTTATGTTTAATCAATTTATGCATTACTTTGCAAAAAATGAATAGTTACATTGCAGTGAATATGAATGTTAAGATGAATATAACATAAATAGAAATTTGAATATGTTATAAGATTAAATATGAATATGATTATTTCATTTAAGAATAATTTTATTGTATTATGACCAAAAATGTTTTTGGTTAGAAACATTTTTTTTGAAGAAGGGGGATGAATGTCACATGATAATAATTTACATATTAGTAATTAAAAGAGATCACGTGACGAGAGAATGCTAGGGGGCGCTAGTGGTAGTTAGTTGATTGGAATGTGTGCAGAAAGATGGCAGCAGGCCAGACTAATTTCCCTAATGTATAAAAAGTTTATATTTCTAGTGTTGGATTAAAGTTAATAAGTTACAAAAGGCTTATGTGTTATTAATGCAAGTTGCTATTTGTCAGTACGCGTCAACAAAAGTGGAAAAGGCCTAACTATAACCGTCACAGGAGATAAAATAGTTACAAGATGGCTAGTACAAGGTAAAATAAATTAGGCCTTATCGCATCCTCAATGACGTCCAACATTGTGAACTGTCATTGTGATTTAAAAGGAAGATGAAAGCAGCCATAATACGCATAAGTGAATGGGAGTGTAAGGCAGAAGACCGATCTACATGTTGCTTAGTTGTAAAAGAGGACGCCATAGTAGCCGAGTAGTGATGTGTGAAGTTTGTTACTGACAGCAGAACTAGGAGAATGGCCACAATATTCGGAGGCACAGAACTTGTTAGGAAAACCTGTTTAAAGATTCTCATTCAAGGATAGGACGCAAAGCTACACAAGGAAATGCAACCCAACCCAAAGGTGATGTACCATCGTCTTGCAAGACAGAAGAATGGCGTTGAGATGAATAATATTAATTTACGATTTTCATATAATGTTTTTTTCTCAAATAGTTGTTCTAAACAATCAGTTTTATTGCTTATAAAAATAAGTTAATAAACAAAGTTAATGATTTTGATAACATAAGGAATTAATTTTTAAATCAATTTAGGAAATGTGTCTCTTTTTAATACTTTATACTTAAATTATCGTATTGTCGTGATCTCTTGATCAGTCAAACAGTTGGGCGGAACAAAAGTAAAAAAAAAATTTCCCACTTCACTTGATGCAGTTTTGCATAAAGATTTGTGTTATAACCTAACAATGCATTTTAGCAACATTTCCGATGGATCGCATATACAGTAATTACATTAATGAATTATTACCTTAGCTCTCGCATACGGGCAAAACAGCGACTGTCAAAACAGCGACCGTCATAACAGCGACTTCAAAACAGCGACTGTGTCAAAACAGCGACGGTCATAACAGCGACGGTCAAAATAGCGACTGTATCAAAACAGCGACTGTATCAAAATAGCGACTTTTTTCTTTTGCTTGTGATAATGCAGGTTTTTTGTAGAGAACGGACAATTTAAAATTTAAAATAATCAACTGGAGGTGTGTATAAATAAATGTTGGTGTGGTGTTTTAAAGAGTGTATACACAGTTTCAGGGCACATTTAAAAAAAAATAAAAAAATAAAATTATAACTGTTATTACTTTAGTAATATATATTGTGCAGAAAGCTCGATAGAGACTAGCAAACATAGACTCAATCTATTTATTGAGGGGGTTTGTGGTGGGAGGGGCAGAGACAGTTTGACTACAGAACTTTTTGATACTCGGATGTTTCGACCCTCGTTTTTACTTCGCCAAAAAATTGTCTTTTTTCTTCTAGTTTTTAAAAATAAAAATAATATGGTTTAATATTAGATCCTTCCAAACATATCCAACTCCTTCACCACTCCAATCCCATAAAATTGGATAATAAAAAGGCAATGTGTTCAGATAATCCTTTTTAAGGTACCTACATTCTTTCAGCCCCCAATCTCTTTGTTTACCTTCTCCATAACAGGCGGTCCGTGGTCTAGCCTTCGTAACAAGCAATTGTGTAACCACCGGACAGTCGACCACGTGCCGTTTCGACAAGAGGGCTTTAATTTTTAAAAAAATCTGTCAAGGCAACCATTATAAACGCCGCAGTATTTTCACCTTCATGATCGCCATACAATGTAACCTAGCCACCATCCATGCACCTCATTTTACACACTCTGTAACACACTATGGTGAACTATAACGCATTACAAACTTTTATTCATCCTATCAATGCATTCGTCATACTCATAAACTAAGACGAAAATAAACTGAACAAAATGTCAACAACAATTAAGGAACGTTCTGTTAGGTCATACGGGCCCAGCTGCTTGAACGATATTGTCCGCTACGCGGTGTTAGTAACTATTTAATGTATTAACTTTATATACTGACAACTTTGTACATCTTATTACAATTCAGTTTTTATGCTAGGTAGGTCTACACAAGAAACAGAAGTGAATGAAAGGGCGCAGGTTTGTGGTGGTTTCAGTGCTGCGAGCTTCGCCATTTATGTCAACAACTTAATAACAAATTAGTTTTTATTTTTTATTTTTATATATTTCATTAATTGATTTTGATTTTACGATTAAAAGTGTAAAACCGCTGGGAAAAATATTTTTAAAAAACTAAAGATAAATGTGGTGCGTTTTAAGTATGTTTGGCATGGTAGTGGAGGGAAGATTGAGTTTTATGTTATAGTGTAATGTATACCTAGTGTTGTGGCGAGTGTTATGGGAAAGGTAAATAATGGAATGAGATGCAGAATAAATTTAGGTACCTTTACAATGGACTATCTGACCACGTGCATTTTTATAGTCTCATTACATCGCCACTTTGATCGGGGTGGAGAGATCAATTGAAGTCTACCGAGACCAGGCACTGTTCGTTGGCTGGCCCATGTTACATCAGGACATGTTACGAGGGCTAGACTAAGCGACGACCACAGGTCAACGTTTGCTGGCGAGATTTATGGGAAATGTAAATAAAATGACTGGGGGTAGAGTGAATCTACGTACCTTTACCTGACCACGTGACCTTTTTATTGTCCGATTTCATCGGATCGGGTGTGCTTAATTGGACGTTGAAAAGGATACCTGGTATATATACATGCTCGCAAACAACAGGCTGTTGATGATTTACTAAATCTGAAGTACCAAACCACATACACACGTCATCATTTCACTGACTGCTAGCTAACGAGAGAAAACAAACTGCATATAAATAAAAAGATAAATGTCACATAATTTAAGAAACCTTGATAATTTATATTCTGTTTTAAATGTTCTTTTTAAATCATTTATGCATCATGTAGTTAAGACAAATTAAATGTTATTAATTCTTTGTTAATATAATTTTATTTTCCCTGAGTAGTTTTTTTTTTGTTTTTTTGTTTTGTTTTTTTGTATTTGAATAAATGAGTGTATACGTAGCCTCAGTGAATTGATTTAAATTTTATTTTAAACAAAACTTTTAATTTCAATAAATACTTTATCAAAATGAGATAAATGTCACATAATTTAAATAACCTTCATCTTTTCTATACTGTTTAAAATCTTCCTTTTAATTCATTAATGTATTATGGAGCTAAGACAAATTAAATGTTATTTTTAATTTTTTGTTGATACATTTTATTTCACTCACCAGCTCTTTGTATATGAATAAGTGCATATGTATGTAGCATATGCCAATCTGCGTCATTAATTGCTTTTAAATTTTATTTAAATCAAAATATATAATTTTCATTAAATACTTCATCAAAATGTTGCTATTGTTTTAGGTTTTATTTTTTCTCTAAGCATTTATGTAGTTTTTTCACTTGGGGTCCTTCGATAAGTTTAGAAAATGAAAAAGGGGTCTATGTGTCAAAAAGTTGAGAACCACTGTGTTAGGTTTACGGTTGGACCACAATAGCTTTGTGGTGAAGTCGCTGTTTTGATACAGTCGCTGTTTTGATACAGTCGCTGTTTGGAAGTCGCTGTTTTGACGGTCGCTGTTTTGACACAGTCGCTGTTATGACGGTCGCTGTTTTGACAGTCGCTGTTTTGAACCCGTGCCCTTAGCTCTATGTATCTTTTTGAAGCCGTCTGCTTTAGTTGACCTTCACGCGCCAATACATTTTACTCGGCCATCCATAACAAAAGCTTTATTTTACAACAGGAGATTTCAGACATGCTCAGTCTGTAAATGTTTGTCTTGCGATGCGTTTAACATTGAACATAATCAACAATTTTAGTTCTGTCTCATATATAAGGGATTTATAAACAAAATCTTTGTTTTTTTTGTTTAAAAAATTAACTAAAATCAATTATGTTAACTGCACCGTCTTGTCGTGGGCCCACCCACGAAAAATTGGTGTAAAAAATGAACCAATTTTCGAGCTTATGTTGTGCTGAAATTTTGCACATGGAATTGTGTAACCCAATGATGCATTATGTCAAAATTGCAAGTCGTTCCAATTTAGGGTTAATAAGTAAATGATTTATTAATTTACCGCAATGTATCGCTATAAAGAATGTGTAGCCGTCTGCTATAACTTACTGATATAGTGTCACTGGAGCTTTACACTAGCCCTCTATGTCACAGTCCATGATTTTGTATCTAGAGTTAATAAGTCTGTTATATATTCTTGGCAATTAGTGACTTGAACTTTATTATTTTTATTGTTCAGCCACCATGGGGCTACACATGTCCATTTTTATGCTAGTCTGTCGCACGGCGCGTATTATATTGAGCATGATAAATACTTTTAGTTATGCCTCATTTAACAGGATTTATAACCAAAACCTATTTTTATCTTTAAAAAAAATATTTATATTTTATTTACAGAAAATTTGATATTAATTTCAATGGGCCCAAATAATGAAAAGATATTTCAATTGGTTAAATATCAAGTTTTGGTTTAAAAGGTTACATGAAAACTATGCCAAATGTTTAAAACGTTTGTAACAAAGTTACAAATTGTCCCTTGTTAACCCGGCTCATATCTTTGACATTGTCAATCACCATGATTACACTGTTTATTTCTACATGTTTTTGAACAACATTTTAATAATTCAGCCCTTATGTGCATTGTTACACATAATGTAACATAAATATATTAAACTACATAATTTAAAAAATTAAATAGAAAAGACGTAAACAAGGTATGGATTAACCGGACAGGAAGAGAGCCTCCCGACACTTCAATGGACGCGACCATATGGGCGTCAAGGACCTGGCAGCCACGGCAATTGTCTCGTGCACAAACACACCCAGGTGGGTCAAGCTTGAAAACAGATTAATAGAAAATCATGGTACACTCGCCCCACATGGGATGAATGTGGTGTTCGCATTGACCACCTAGGCGTTTGCCCCACCTATTCTCTGCTTTCCTACATAAACTCACTCTGTCATCTCTCAGCTTTACTTTCTTCGATTCCTTTTATTTGTGTATTGTATGTCCGTTGAAAAATGCTCTTTGCCGAAACGATCGCTATTTTGTTACGTCCTGTCAGGCTTACCATTACCTTGTTTACGCCTTTTCCATTTAATTTTTTATAAGCCTGATTGCAGTCTCACCCCTCATTTTGTTTACATAATTTAAATTAAAGATGCATTATTAATGAAGATTTTTCAAATAAATGTTTACGTCATCTTATTACATTGCATTTAATCTTTTAGTAGATCTATATCTGATGAAAAATTGTTTTAAAAAGGAACTTAGTTATTACATTCAGAAATAGAAATATTCCCAAAATGTTTTGAAATCAATCTAATAGGCCTAGTTTTATTTATATCAACAATAAGGCTCCTTAAAATAAAGCTCTTAAATAACAAACATTTTCTTTAACAACAAGACTTAAAGGTATCCCATTCAGCCTCTAAAATGTTACAAATTTTTGTATAAAAAGATAAGTTGTAAAAGAAATGAATTCGTATAATTTCCTTCTTTCGATCTGTATTAATTGTATTCAGATTTTTTATTTATATTTATCTTTTGAAGCCAAAAAGAAGAAGAGGTGCGTAATCACTGTTAGAAAAACGGCGACTTTCCTATGTTTTATGTACTTGTGAAGCTATCTTAAACTGGAACTGCATCTTTGTGCGAGTGTGTGTGTGTGTGCGTGTGTGTGTGTGTGAATAAGTAAATGAATTAGAAATACTCAAACGTTTCGGTTGCGGTATAGATAGATTTAAAGCAGGGTATAAATGGCCACAATTATTATTTTAAAATTTAAAAAGAAAAACATCTCTCATGCCTCTGAAAAATGTAAAATTCAGACGTACACAAATTTGCCACAAAATTATCAGTCGAAACTGTTAAGATAATGTAATTATCCAAAAGGGATGCTTACCTGCACGCGGGAACATTAATCTAAGCTAATTACAATTGCCCAACAGAACCTATTGTCATTGTAGATATTACTAAGTAGACGCTCATAAAATTTACTTTTAAAAATATCAAAGTGACCTTAAAGCACAAAGCCTTACGAAACAAAGTGGTTAATTTTATGAAAGTTAGCAATGTTCGAGATATGAATAACACATACTAAAATATTAACAATGATGATCATTACTTACTTTCTTATTATCATTCATAATAGTAAGGATACAAAAGATACTTAGTATCGTAGGAAGGGCATTCGCTCTTGTCTTACTAACACGATTACAGAGTTTATTCTCCAGAGTTAATCCAGTCTCTCATTCTTCTTTCTGTTCTGGTCTGTCTACCACAGTCATGGTGTTCTCCATACAGCAGCTCCAGGAAAAATGCAGAGAGCAGCAGATGCCACTATACATAGCGTTTGTGTAGTACGAATGCCACTTATTTAGTCTGTTTTTAAAGGACTATTCCGATTCCTGGCAAAAATTGACCTCCCCACTTTGAACAATCTTAGACAGTTACAAAAAATATGCAGGGTAAAGAGCATTTTGATGGAGCTATGTCAGAAGACTTTCCAGGCAGTGGCGGAGTTTAAAAAGTTTGTTTACACCCACCAACACTACTCGCTATATTTTTCACTGTACTTCTTCGATACGCATTTAATGATTAGTCATGGAATCTGGTTACACACAAAGCTGATGCTGGGCTTTTAAACACTGCCAACCTTCGAGAAAAATCAAAACGGTTGATGTCCTAATTCATGAGCTGCTCGTTGCGGCATTGATAGGACACACGGAAAGAAGTTTACAAAAACTCCTGTCAAGATTATCCAAGACCAGCAAACAAATTTGTCTGCAAGACAGCTTGAAAAAGTAAAACATCATGGCTAAAGATAACGTTTTCCTGCTACAATCAATTTCAATAATGAATACTTGGGGGATTTGGACTTACTTGGGATCCAAGGTCACTATTACACTGTCCATCGATGACGACGTAAACAGTAGAATAGGCAAGGCAGCTATTACAATGGGTAAATTAAATAAACGTTCTGCCAAAACACCAAGCTAACAGAGTAAACAAAACTGTCTATTGAGCCTACGTTATCATAGTGCTGCTAAATGTGAGCGAGACATGGGCAACTTAGTCTTACACATCCCACTAGCGCAAGCTTAATAGTTTTCAATAGAGAGGCCTTCGTCACATCTTTTTGCATTAACGGCAGGATAAAGTGCAAAACAGCAAGGTCCTGATGCTTGCCAATATCCAAGGCATGTTCTCAATCCTTAGTGAAAGACATCTAACATGGCTAGTGCACTTAAAAAGAATGAGCCCTGGTCGCATCGTCAATGACCTCAAATATGTTGACCTAGCATCAGGAAAAAGAAAGGTCGCCTACATTTTGATTGAAAGCTGCCTGCCCAATGAAGATGAAAGCAGCCATAATACGCACTTTCGACTGGGGGTGTAGGGCAGAAGACCGATCTACAATTCGCACAGTTGTAGAAGAGCGTTTCATAGGAGCCGAGGGGTGAAAGGTGAAGGAGGCTACAGAAAGCAGAGCTATGAGAATGGCCAAAACATTAAGAAGCACAGCACGGCAACGCCAACAGAATGAAATGCAACCCAAACCAAAGATGATGCACAATCGTCTTGCAAGACAGAAGCATGTCGCTGAGATCAATAGTAATAAATACAGTTTAAGTATAGTGTATTTTTTAAATATGTGTTCTAAAATAATGTTTTATTGCGTATGAAAATAAATGTGTAAACAATGTTAATGATTTTATTAACACAAGGAATTAATTAGCAAATCGTTTTAGGAAATTTATCATTTTTAAATCCCTTTTATTTACTTTACCATCTTGTGATGTCTTGGTCTGTCAGGCAGAATAAGAGTAAAAAATTACCCACTTCACCTGATACTATCGAGCTTAAATTTTGATAATATTTTTTGCGTTACCTAGACACGCAATTTTGCAGCATTTCAGATGGATCAAATGTACTGTAAATAAATTATGAATTATTACTTTATATCTATGTATCTTTATGAAGCTGTCAGCTCTAGTTGACTGGTCACCGCATTACACTGAATGACCACATCTTTGTGTTTTACAGCATGGGAGTTCAGAAATGTTCAGTATATTGTTTCGCGGTGAGTTTTTTTTTAACATAATCAATACTTTCAATTCGGTCTATAATATAAGGGATTATTGAGAAAATTCCTTACATTAACTTGTTGTTCTCCCTCCCATGGAAAAACAACATTAAAAGATTGACCCGCTTTCTGTGCTCCTATTTTGCTGATATTTTGCACATAGACTTAAGTCAACTAACTATGCATTCTATCAAAAATTTAAAATCGATCGAATTTAGCTTTATTAAATTAATGAATTATTAGTTGACATCAATTTATCGCTATGTAGTATGTGTAGCCATCTGCTATAGTTGACTGACATAGTGTTCATGAAGATTTACTCTAGCCCTCGATATCACAGAGCTCGATTTTGTATCTTGAATTAATAAACCTGCTTTATAGTCTTATCAATTAGTGACTTAGACTTTTTTGTTTTAATTATTCAGCCACCATTTGGCTACCCATGTAAATGTATATGCTAGTCTGTCGCACGGCGCGTATTATATTTCACAAAAGTAATACTTTTACTTATGTTTAATTTAAAAGGGATTTATAGTCAGAATTTTGTTTGTTTATTTTTTTTACAAACCTTGCTCACACGTATTTCCTTGATAACCGGGCTTACAACTGTCACAATATCCACTGACATGGTGGCACCTCACATCGCTACATTGTTCTCGACATTTGTCTTTGCAGTTTGCTCCAAAATACCCAGGATCACATTCTGTGTTAATGTATTATTTTTGAATTAATTTGTGAACAAATTGTGTTATTAAAATATGTTAAAAATAGTCCAAACATTTTAATTTTAATTCGTGACCAAAAAAAAAAAAAAGCTTTTGCTACTTTTTTTTATAAAAAGGGCAGATATATTTTATAAACAGAAAATTTGACATTCAAAATTCAAATTAATGTTTTTATTATCAATATTACATTAACAAAAAATAGATATTTGCTTAAAAGTTTAAAGAGCAAATACTTAGTAAGTGTATTAGAAATGTTGTCTTTCCCATTCTTTTTATTAAAGCATAGAATAGGAAAAGACTGTGGATTCTGTTAAAGCCAATTTACACAAGTTACATGATATTAATTGTAACTTATTACAATTCATTTAATCTTTTAGTATATGTGACGAACAATAAAATCAAACGTTTATTACATTCAGAATTTTATATATTTCCAAAATGATTTAAAATCAATCAATCATTTCAAAGATATCACAACAATCCTAGGAAATATCAAACAAATGGGTACGCTTAATGTGTAGCTTATTATCAGAGAAAAGAAACAAGACAAAGGTTTATACAGAAGATATGTTATATATCAGTTATTCAGATACAGCTGAAAATGTTCAAATAAATGTTATTAACTTTGTATGTGTATGCGACGATTTAATTTCGGCGTTCTTTATATAATAAAACAAAAGAATTTTGTGCTGAGTCTACTCATCGTAAGGCAGATTACAGTTGGTGAGAAATAAATATAGGAAAAAATGTAATACTCTAATTTTTGGAAAGTTTTATATATTTCTTTATATTTCCCTTTCCAAGGAGTCTAAGGCAAGAGGGCCAGGCTTGGTCGCTCCGACTCTACCATTTGCCCTTATTTTCACAATTAACATAGTTCTTTATTCATAGTGTTAATATTGCATACGCTATATCTTATGAAATAGATTATATTAATCACTTTTAATTATAATTTTTAAGGTTATTTTAAATCAAAACTGTGTGTATTATACTCATTTTAATGTTTTAGCCACTTAAAAAAGCATTATCCCGTTGTACATGCGATAAATAAGATAAATATTTTGCACAGTGTTAACACAAAAACATAAGAAAAAATGTTATCTGTATTAAATAGATTAATATTTTTTTTTAAAAAATCATTTCAATTGAAATTGCATACATACAATTTAGGGATTGTAATGATTAATTTAATAAATTTAAAAATGCGTTTTTTTTGTTGTTTTTTTTTTTGGGGGGGGGGGGGAAGATTACTTACTAGTTCATTTCGATTAAAACCAAAAATTAAAATTGTTGATGTCATAAATAACACATATTAAACTTTCTAGTTGAAAATCTAAATGACACTGACATTTTTCATTTATCGTATCTTATCGGGTGTAGACGCTCCTTCTATACAAAAGATTATTGCGTCCTTTTTATGTCATCTTTTAACCACGCAAAAAGACAGGTTGTGTTGACAATATTTGTTTCTTGTAATGAGCGGGTCTAATGGACAATATAACCAGCCGAGTAGGACAATCATTTAAATAGAACAGAGGTAATTATTATGCACAAAATAGTCTGGCAAGGAGTGAGATTATCTGTTACCGGTGTTCATTAAGTTCCCACTATTATAGTAGGTTAATGGATTGAGAAACTTTCATCTCAATTTTTGAACGCATTAGTTCATCAGAAAAGCTGTCGTCTTTTTCTTTCTATAAGTCAGACTCCATTGACTCCATTACTGCCAATAACCTAATACGCTTTACATTTGGTTAGATAAGTAGGAAAAGTGATAGAGCCACGGAAGGCAAACTTTATAATCAATTTGAACATTAACTTCAGGTCTATAGTTTACAACCAAAATGCACGTGTATTCATCAGGAAATTTATTATTTATTGGGTACTTGTTTTAATTATTAGTCAAAAGTAACTTATGACTTTCAAAAATTTGTAAATAAAGAGTTGATTAAGCGTTAAAAACAATTTAATCGTAAATATTTCAACGATGAATCGAGAAATTAATCGTTAATTTCATAAGACCTAATAAATTTACATATATGAAAGTAAAAGTCTACGAGCCGAAAAAACTGTCACACAAATTAATTTAATCATATATATATATTTACATTTAAAGGAACTATTTTTTAATGTTTATTTTTAGATTACAATGAAATAAAGAATGATTATTTTTTATGTTGATATCCTGCTTTAATGAGAAGAATAAACTTTATTTTTTTATAACATGCAATAACTATGGGATTTTTACGTGTCATACCAGATAAAGAAATAAAAAATAGCTATTTGAAATGATAAGAAAAAATTACATTTACTTTTTAAAAAACAATACTAATTGGAGAATTTTCTTCTTTCAATAGTTAGAAAAAGAGCGAAATTCTTTGATACTTTCATCTTTTTTTGTGAACAAAAAAGCTAAATTGATGTAATTTTTTTTTAATGGTAAATTGTGGAATGTTTTGTGCTTTTCTTTAAATCAACTAACATTGTTAAAAGAGGTTTAAAGTAAAAATTACAACAAAGTGGGAATTGTTAAAAAATCTTTAGACAAGAACATGTAAGGCGTTAAAAATTTAATACAATTTTTTTAAACGTTAAGACTTAAAAAATATATTTAAAACAAGACCCACTTTATTATTATTTTTTTAAAATAAATAAATGAGCAGTTAAAAAAAAATATCACTAATGAAAAACTACTATTCTTATCACCTTTATTACACCTTTCTCCTCGATATCCTGGTTTACAAGTGAAACAGTTTCCATTAATATGATCACATCGTCCATTCTCACAATTGACTGAACAGCTGTATTTACAGTCATCGCCGTAATAACCAGAATCACATTCTGTATAAAAATATTTAAAATACTCGTATCATTGAGATTTCTATTGATCATATTTAAATAAAAAAAACCTGTTACAAAACAAAGCTTATAATATTTTAAGGAGGAACAGTTTTTGTTTTCATAGAAGTTACATTTATTTCTTAGATCTGTTAGAAACAAATTTTACTTTTCCAACGTTAAAATACATTTTTGTAATATATCACAACGCCAGTAAACATAGAACACGGGGAAATAATAATAATAAAATATCACAAACCTTCTATACACATTATTCCTTTGTATCCAGCCTCACAGCCCCGACAACTTCCATCAAAATTATTACAATCTTTTTTTTTACAAGTTTGTGAGCAATCTTCTGAGCAATGCATTCCATATATTCCAGGCAAACATGCTGTAACGATATATATTAACACAATTATTTTTTTATTATTTAAAATTAAAAATATAATTGATTTAAAACTTAAAAAGTGTAAAATAATAAATCAAGATTAAAATATTTAAAGCCATTGAATTTTCTAGAAGATGTTAAAGGATACATGAAAATAAAGTCATGATGAGTAGAAAAAGACTTTTTCACAGGTTTCGAACAATAATTCGAGTTTATATTTGTAAAAAAGTTTTACTTATTTCAACGGACATTTTCATTTTTTAAAAAAAATCCGTATTAATGGGATGGATTAAATTTATTATTTTCTACTTATATTTATTTAAATATGAAACAAAATAATGAAAACGTTTACCACAATGAAAAATATTTTAAAATATTTAATATTCTATTGGTTTTTTAAACATTTGGTGAAATATATTTTTTTTGAAATAGAACATTAATTCATAAACAATTGTATTTTGTTTAAAATTAATGCTGCAATGGCTTAAACGACGCGTATGCAATTTTATAAGGATAATTCTATAAACTCTCGTTTCACCAACAATAATGGAATTTTTGAACATCAATAAGTTCATATAAATTGTAATTGTAGTATAAAGAAGTTAATAATAATACTAGTAATAACCTTTCGAAACAAACTTTACATGAAAATTTGTGTAAATGTTTGTTAACAGGGCATAAATATATCGACAAAAATAATTAACTAGCGTGTCCATTTCCGAGGACCCCCCCCCCCCCCCCCCCACTCCACAAAAAATATATAATTAAATAAAATCACAGAGCTCGAATGCTTAAAAGCTTTAAGGCTATCAAAAGAGTGGCCTTGACAACAGTCAGACAGGAAGAAGCAGCAAGGTGATGAATATTTATAAATCAGAGAGTTGATAAGGAAAATTCTTTTAAAAGCACCTGTAGAACATAATGGTGGATTATTGTAACCGTAACTTAATCCACAAGACCCTGTATCCTGGTGACAAGCACTTGAGCATGAAGGTGGACAAAATTGGTTGCACGCTAGTCCCCACCTACCGGCTGGACATTCTTTGTTAACAGCACAATATTAGAGAGGAAAAAAATGACATTCAAATTATAAACAATAATTAAAATGTATATTGTTAAAATAAATACTGATATCTGGATTAAATACTTCCATCGGTAAATATTTTTTATCGATATCATTATCTAATTTTCTAATAATTCTAGTTTTTTTAATGGTGCTTTATAAAGTATTGATTTAGGTGAAAAATATGTCACTAGTTATATGTTTTATCATTAAATGCATGTAAAACAAAAGAAAACTGAATTATTTCCTAATAGTAATCTGTTTTTCAAAAAACTCATTTGTTTATTTTTGCGAAGATCAATAGGAAACAAACAACAAAATGGTTCCTAGCTACAGTTGTCTACTTCTATTAAGCAATGCATCGTCAAGCGTACCCATTTTTAGTATAAACTTTTTAAGTAGCCTCTGTGGTGTAGACATTGTTATGTTCTCTCTTTGAACAAAGTACTGTTTTAAAAACTGAAGAATGAGAAAATAGAGTTGGTACCGACTTTCTCGCTAACGTACACCAATACCGGAAGGTATTTCATGCTTTGTCCTAATAACTATGTAAATTTTAAAAGAAACTCAAAATTGGGCGTTAAATTGTTATTTTTCTTTTATTCATTATAAAACATTAAACAAAGAGAGTAATTAAAATCAGAATACCATATCAGTGGGTAAAACTGTTTTAAATTATAAAAAAAAAACCAGCTAGTTACCAAAGATTTTTTTTTTTTTTAATTTGATTTTATAACTTGACAAAAGAACTATATCTACTCTTCAATTTGATTTACACTCAGTAAGATAGCTTGGTGCACACTTTTGAAAATTACAAATTGTGTTTTCTCGACATTGGGATCGGTAATTCAAGTATCAGTAGATCTATATCTACACGTTAATAACAAGAAAAATTAAAGTGAACAACCAATACGAAATAAAAACATATCCGGGATTAGAAAATGTCGTCAAATACAACGAAAATTTAATTAAAAGAAATATGTGTAAAAAAATCTAAATTAATTTTTTTTTTTTTTTTTAAACTTGGAAAATATTTATTTTTTAACCAAGGTGCAATCAATAAGTGTTTGAAGCATGTTCATTTTCAAATAGAAAATACGGCTTTGGGGAGAGTTCAAAGCTTTGTGACGTCATATCGGAGAGGGATATAAATTTTTGTGACAAATGTTTAGAAGTTGGAAAGGGGGGTTAAATTTGGTTAATATCGCGTGACTTCATTTATGGACGGTTCCCTTATTCATTTTATCAAATGTTTTATTTTCAGAGGAAACTTACCCCCATAAGCTTCCACCTCGCAGAGAGTTAGTATTTTATGAGAATTGGTTACGCTGATTGTCACCTTCTTTATTCCGTTTTTATTTTCGAAACTTGAAAGTAAGACCCTGTTAACTTGCTTTACGGTCATAAGGTGGGTATACGTGTACACGTGATTGTTTCTTGCATCAAACATTTGTAGCGTGAAATCTTGAAGACGCTGATCACAACAATCTAAAATTTACAAACATATTAATTTAACATTAACTAAAGTAAACTTGTTATACTGGGATTGTACTTAAATTTGTGTGGGTATGCTATGTATTAATTGTATAAATCTCTAAACTTATTTATACAAGATAAAGTGTTGCGGAATCTTGTAAATGCTACTAATAAAAAAGCCATTTAATATATACTGGATATAAAGAGGCCAGAAATCAATTAATCATCAGCAACAAATAAATTTGATCAGGCATGTAAATTCTCCAGCTCCTGGTTGAAAAATGTTCGTAATGTGTTTGACATTATCTTATTGTTGCTTTTTAGTTCGCCATCGACTTCTGATTTGGTAGAGTGAAGCTTCTTATCAGTCCAGACCTATGACCAGATATTGTGAATACTATCGATGTCAAAGAGTCATGTCATTTACCGCCGATAGCGATTTATGTTAATATTAGATCATCTATCATGCATGTTGAAAACTCGATCAGTATCAGGCTACAGGAAGGTAGGAAGTCTGTGCAGTTACAAAAAATTATATACTGCCCTTGATTCGTGACTACTGAAGTGGACACACTAAAACTGATCGTGCGTGCAGCTTTAAAGATATGTTCATTGACAAGGCATTTCTCAGAGACCTACGTGCCATGGTGATGAGAAAATGTAGATACACACATTTCCATATCACCCCACTTGACCAGAGTAAAACTGGGGCTATGTTGGAGTCATTGGAGAACTGTATTGGCGGAAAGTCGATGAAATGAGCTGATCTCGTTTGATACGACTACCCGTCCATGCAAAATATAATGTACGTCAATGTCGTGACATTTTTGTATAATTAGGATAACGGCGTAGCGTGGGTATGTGCCGCTCGGGGCAGAACCCAAATTTTGCCGCCCCCCCCCCACCAGAATAGTATGTTGTCGCATAAAGTAAAGATAGTATTTTTACCAAGTTTTTATTAACTTGCTTTTGTTTCTATTTTTTGTCTGTTGGTCCGTAAAATTTCAAATTTTCCAACATAAAATTAGACCATTTCTGATGGTCCTAGAGATCTCAAAGTTTTACCACAGATAGATCTTGAGTGACAATGCATTGTGTCAAAATATTAGATCGATCTAATGTACCAAAATAAATTAATGTATTTTTTAGTTGATCACTACATAGCATATGTATCATTCTATTATTGTTGACATTCACGTGTCACCTGAGTCACCCATGACCACATTCCGTGGTATTAAGATTTTTGTCGCTTATGATGTTTGACATATGCAGTACACTCATTCTTACATAATAACCTAAAAATTGCTACATGAAATAGACTACTGAATGTTTTGTATAATAAAGTCTGTTTAATGCCACGATTGTAGAGGCAATTTTATTATTCAAAACAGAGTATGGACATTGAAAAGAATGCGCAACAATCCTTACTGTACTATAATAGTTTGAGAGTTCGTTTCAGTTGATGTATCATGTAAACAAATTCGGTTAAATAAACTGTTTGAGGAGCTTTTATAGTGAGATGTTATGTTTTTGCTTCTTTCTTAAACTCTGGTATACTTTCCAGCCACGAAAAAGTACTAAACCAGACTTTGCCATTGAATATACATTATTTTAGGATCATCATTAATATAAAATATCTCCTATGGGATCAGTTTGAGTTTTCGATGAAAATTGTTTTTAGCGCATTTTCGAGAAGTCGAATGCGCTATTGCACCCGTTTTGTCCGTCCGTCCGTCCGTCTGTCATCACCCTATATCTCAGCATCCATAAGTCCTAGACCCATGATGTATATATGTTTTTTGTATGTCCTGACCTGCCATTTGTGCATCAACACTCAGTTACTCGATCCGTTAAAAAACCCCGTTAAAACTACCAAAAAACATTGCCAATCGAGAGATAACACTGGCGCAGGCAACGGCCGCCATTGCCAGAAGTCTTAGTAATATCAAAAGTATTAGTTTTTTTTTTGTTGACGTCATTAGAATATGTGTAAAAGTTTAGAGAGGTTTACGTCATCATTTGTGGTGACTTCAATCAAGATCTTAGCGGCCCAGGGGCAGAAATTGAAAATTTTTTCGAAACAAGCTTCAACATTCAACTACTTTCACCAAGATTGGCAACTACGATCTATCAAACAACAATTGACGGAGTATTTGGGCGATTAGCTGATTACAATTTAGAATGTTTCATTTATGAGTCCTATTTCAGTGACCACAAACCACTTGTAGTTAGATTAAAGAGAAAATAAAAAATTTTAAAATGTAAAGAAATGACTTTTAAATAAAAAAAATTTCAGGTATATTCATTACACAAGAAATTTCATAAAAATATGTCTAAAATCTAAACACAATTACTGATAACTACATAATGCTGATATCTAACATAAGTACTGATACATAATACGAAAATGCGCTAACACGTCCTGAGTTCCAAAAGGGACCAGGCTTAACATGATTTTTTTTACCTTTTTCCAATTTTTTTTCGGAATGCTCGAACCTACTTTGCAAAAAAATGCATCGGGTCAAGAATACTGCCTTTATTTGCACCACTATCTAGTATTGTCCTGCATGTGAACGCAAAAAAGACACATTCAATTTTGCTTAGATGTAATAATGTCAATGTCAATCATTCTAAAAAAATCTTCTTGCCAATGAATGTGTTTTTCTTTACAACAAATTATTGCTGTTCTTTATTAAAACTATATTCTTCCAACTTGGGGAAAAAGAGAGAAAAAACGCTGGCAATGTTGAACAGTTGTTCATGAGTGTCTAATTTTGTATGTATTGGTACCAAGTCTTAATTCCATTTAATTGCTTATTTTGTACATCATTATTTTTTATTCTACAAAACAAAACACTTTAAAGTTAAAATAATGATGTGATGCTCTGGAAGAATAAACCATATAAAAAATCCATCAATTCTTTCCCAGTAGTTTCCTTATCAGGGTTGCCAACCGTCCGTAAATTTACGGACAGCCCGTAAAGATTTGTCGTAAAATTGCCAGTCCTTAAAATTACGTAAAAAATTGACAATCTCAATGATTACAAAAAAATCAGTAAACTGCGTTTTGGATATCTATTTTCTTAATTCAAATTTTAATTTTTAAATTGTTTTAGTGGCATCCCGCGCTCTATTAATAACTGTAAGCATTTTCTCGCGCGGCGAGGCACATCACGGCAATATAGATTTGTTTAGATAGATCGTTAGTTGTACGTCACAATAACGCATAAATTATGACGACATGAATGTAAAAATAGTATTTTTTTTAAAAAAGGCGGAAAAAATCATTACAAGCGAAGACGATAGCTGCACTATAGCCGCAGTGAAAACTATGAAATAAACGAAAACAAGGATACAATTATTATTTGAAAAACCAAAGTAAACAAAATGTGCTTCTTTCAACCTAAATGGATTACAAATGGCGACTTTGAGGAATGGATATCAACGGACAATGATTCCAAATATATCACGTGCTGTAGAAAGATATTAAGGGTTGCATCTCGTGGTGTACGAGACGTTCGCAGTCACGGTAGAAGCGCACAAGATATTCGGGCTTCAACATGGAACATCAAAAACAGAACGCGTTTTTTCTGCTGTTTGTTTATAAAAAAAAAACCAACTTGAGAAACAAATTGTCTACTCAAATGTTGGAAACTTTTCTGACTGTGAGAATTGGACCTGGAAAAATTACTTCCACAATGATCGACAGTGTAAATGTTTCTATGAATGATCATAAGCAGGAGGAATTAAACACTGTCAATAATGATGAATGTCATACAATAAACTAACGTTTTGAAATCTGAACATGATAATAGAGACAGATGTGCTCATATGGAGATGTTACATTTTTAGCTACAATGCGTGGATTATGTCTCTTATTCGTGCGTTTTAAGGTAACCTTTGTATGTTAAATGAGTCCGTACAAAAAAATGTTTTCCGTAAATTTTGTTGAAAATGTTCATATTTTTTCCGTCAATTATATTTTATTGATTTGGCAACCTGGTTCCTTATGTCAAAATGAAACTTGAGCCAATTATAATATGTATTAGCACAGTACTTTCAACCCAGTAGCCCTTAAACTAGAAGAATTTATATTAAAAATTGAGTTTACAGTTTTGGAATTATAAACGTTCACATATTTTATTAAAGTTTCTTCATTTCTTTTAATTTTGTATCTTGGATTTTCTTCTATTATGTTTATTTTAAATTTTTTCATTTGCTAGAAGCGAATTAACAACAAGGAATTTGCCGCTCCAAACAAATTGCCGTCCCTTAATATTGCGCAGCTTGGAGCATTTGACTGACTTGTGTTTCAAATGATAAGGTACTGTAGTTTTGCTTTTACAACTTGACCAGATACTAAGAATAAATTATGTTGCCACCACATAAGTGTCATTTTCTCATACCACTTAAGTCTCTAGTTTTTAGTACGATAGCATTAATATCAAAAGAATTTATATGTAATAAGAAGTTTGATGTTTTTATAGTTAAATCGTTCACATGCTTTAGAATAGTTCCATTATTTCTTTTATTAATTTCTTTTTTTGGCTTTTCTTTCATTTCGATATAAAGCTTGACTGTCTTATAAAATTTTCGTTACTAGAAACTAATTAACAACTAGGAATTTGCCACCCCTGGCAAAGTTCCGCCCGGGGCATTTTCCCCCCTTGGCCCCCCTTCGCTACACCACTGAATTAGGAAGATTAAGATTGCAATGTATTTTGTAAAAGTGTTGCAAAATGTGTATAGTGCAGTGAGTCGCTCTTAATCTGGTCTACTGCGCTATAAAAATGTAAACATAAATAATCAACATGTAGTTAACAAATAAATGTATTACATTCATTTTGCGATACGAGTTGACATCATACGAATTAGCAAATTTTATGTTTAAAAAAATTATATTGAGATATTATGTTCGTATAAAACAACGTACTTTACTACTTTTAGTGTTGAAATAACTAAGGATCTTCGATTTGTTTACATTTTTTTGAAACGAACATTACCATACACTGTATTTTTACTATTTTATTGACGCTAAAGTAAACATTGTATTCTGGTATCAAAATTGTTCATTTACTTAAACCAGGAGTAATTAAAACTTTTTCAGAGAGATAGAGCTAGCTGTATTTCATGAAGTCAAACCATATGTGGTCCGGACGTAGATAATAAAAGTAAATGGCTTACTTAAAGATTAAGATCGACTTACAGGCTTAAGAAATATGAATACGTTTTATTTTTCTTTCTGTCATTTTCGTACATTAGTTTTTCTAAAAGAATGATTTTTTTTCTGAACATAAAACATGGGAACTTCTATGGCTATTTTTCAATTTAATAAAATTGTCTCATTTAATCCTCGCAAATTACAAAATTGTGTAAAAGTTATAGAATAAATATGGCTATTTTATAATACATACCTCACAAAAATAAGTTTATAAGTACATTCATCAACCATTTATTTTTGATTTATTAAAAAACATTTTATTTTAAATTACCTAATTGAATTTGCAATGAGCCTGCTGTAATCGATACCCCCGTTTGAAAATAATAAAACATCAACCATTTTTTTCGTCACCGTACACATCACATAAGTTCTTTTATTTTTAAAAAAATACTCTAAAACATCCACCAGTAAATTAATTACACATGGCTAGATGGGCTCGTTAAAATCTTAACGTTTGCTCATTGAACACCCCGAACTTAAACAAACTTACATGATTTCTTTGAATGTGAATGTCAAATACAAGCTCCATTTGTTTGATTTCAGAGCATCATTGTTTGATTTTTAGACTATAAATCAAAGTATGGTTTTCTTTGTATACTTTGGTATTAATGTCAGATTTTATTCTCATGCAATCACCAGGGGAAAAAAAGTAAAAACCACTCTAAGATATTTATGGAAATACCTTGTATTTATCGGGTATTTAAAAATGTTTGATTTCAAATACTCCATAATTAGTATATACTAATAATCACAAAAAACTTATATTTACTTAAACAAAGCATATCTGAACTTAACCTCGTGTACTACGAGCCTATTTAGATTTTCTTATCATAACGTTATAAAAAAATACTTGATAATAATGAAATCATATAACAATTTACAAATCTAAAATGTAGAAAAATATTATAATTTAATTTATTTTAAAAATAATTGCTCCGAATTTAAATATGTAACTTAAAATACTTACCATGTCTGTTATAAATTAGAAATGTGTAAACAATCACTGGGTTATCAAATGTCAAGGTCCACTCGGGTATAATTTTAGAACGTCCGTTAGTATGTGTACAGCTATTATTTGGAAATACACCATTCGTATTCCCATCCACAGCCCTACTAGACTCTGAATCCGAGAACATTGATGATTGGTCAGTTGTTCCTTTCAAAGCGAAATTCCTTCCTAAAAAATTATTTAAAAATTGAAATATCGTAATCACAGTTTCGTATAAATCCATTGTTTCTTATATCTACTATACAATATATTTATTAAGATAAATGTTTTAAGATATGTTTAACTATTGATACTACATCGTACGTCAGTGCTTTAATGAAAATTGAACAATGATCTTAAATTATATTATATTATATTTAATTTAATTATAACTATTATATTTTTAAATAAAAATAATTTTAATAATGTTTTGACCTGCAAAACTATTGATGAAATTTAAATTATTATTTGGTTTATTTTTCAAACCTCACGGAATTAGTATCACAAGATATGGGATATTATAATAGAAAATCTCATTATATAATTTGCTCTCATTTAATAATCATTTAGCTTAGAAAGTGACTTTCACCGCAGCTAAGTTTCTTAATGTTATTTTTTATTTGTATTCTTGTTTTATTTGTGTATTGTATGTTCGTTGAAAAAGGCTCTTTGTCGAAACGTTCGCTGTTTTGTAACGTCCGGTCAGGTTAACCCTTACCTTGTTTACGTCTTTTCCATTTAATTTTTTAAATAAAATTATAGGATCGCTAGATATGCTTGAAATATAGCATGATTATGTTTAAGCTTGGATGATGACCCAAATTTTTGGCCAGATCCATCCGGAAAAACGCAATTTATAATTTGTGCTGGTATGTCATAGCAAGTCACCTTCCTTTCATATGAAACATTCACCAATCCCTCGATTAAACTCTTACATGCTCTACCCCTGCAGGCGTAGTCCTCTATTAAAAAACAATTGTTTTCATACTATTCTACTTTGTTTTATTTCATTTTGTTTTTAAAAAATCCATTTCACATGAAACCATTGCGAATTTCAGTACATTTTATAATGTTAAAATGACATTCACATAACTTCCAGTTCATTCCCATATTTAACGATATAATTATAAAATATGTAATCAAAAGTGGTTAAATATCTTCTTTTTTTTTTCTTATGAACATTTTATAAAACCATTTTACAATTAATTATTAGAATTTATTTAAACTAATTATTTTACGTAAATCTTGTTTTGGTATGAACACTATTATATTTAATATTCATTTAACATACGTGTTTTAAAAATACATAGTCTACGTTGTTATAGATTATAGCTATTGAGTGAAAAATTTTCAAACGCGGAAGCATAGATTTTTAAAAAATATTTTTTAACAGATTTTGTTTTTAATTTATAAACGTTGTAAAAGATCAATTGTAATGTTAATTACGATTGCGTGTTGCTTTTGGGATTCATTATATTTCGTTTCTTTTAGCTCATTATATCCATAGCATATACAAACGTTAACGAAAAGTCGATTAATAGTCTCTGTTTTGAGTATTTAAATTAAATTTATATTTAGCTTTTTAGAACACAAAATGTTTTTACTTGCATTTTTTATAGAACTTAGTCCATACTTAATTTTAAAAGTTATCTCATTTATTATTTGCAGTTATGAAAGAGCGAAATGTGAATTTCATTGTAGCTCCTATAATATCAAATAACATTTGTTATTATAAGTGAACTTAAATAAATATGTATTTTCAATAATAACAGAGTATATTTTATAATTTTATTACTTATTAAAACATGCCATAAATACCTACCACCACTAATATAAAGTGAACAAATAGTCGTCAATATATTTCCAGTTATATTTAATTCTTTTACTTCTCCCGTGAAGTCACATTTTATAATCATATTGTTTTTGTCCACAAATATATCCTGCTTGTCAAAACATTGAAGTTCTCTTGTACCAGTCATTTTACCCGTTATATCCGCTGTATATGAGTCTATGACAAGAAGGTTAAACATTAAATTAGACGAAGACAGGATTGAAATATAAAAAGTTTTTAAAATTAATAAAATATGTAACTGAGTTTTAGAAGACGTTTGATGCACAACAAAGAAATGGCAACTAGTGTAGGGAAATCGTCATCCAAAATAAACTAACATTTTTAACAGTGTTATATTACATGGCATATTTCAGTTTCTATAAATAAAGGACAACCTGCGTATAAAAGCTTAATTTAAAGATAAATAGAGCAACAACTCCTTGAAAATATGCAGGTCACAGTGTAGTTCGATGGAGCTACGTCAGGAGCCTTTCCAGTCACCAGTGGATTTAAACAAGATTGTGTGCTCACACGAACACTGTCCGCAATATTTTTCCCGGCACTTCTTCGATACGCTTTTGAGGATAGCAGAGATGGAATCTGGTTACACATCAGAGCTGATGGAGGACTTTTCAACACTGACCACCTCAGATCAGAATGCAAAACAACAGACTTTCTAATTCGTGAGCTCCTCTTTGTGGGTGATGCGGTACTGATAGCACATACAGAAAATGGATAGCAACAACTCGTGTCAAGTTTTTCCAGTGCCTGCAAAGAATTTCGTCTGCAAATCAGCTTGAAAAAGACAAACTCACATTGGTTCAAGTCTAACGTACTCCTCCTACCATCAATATCGACAATAAAAATTTGGAGGTAATAGACTTGTTATACTTAGAGTGGAACGTCTCCAATGCACTGTCCGTTGAGGACGAAATAAACAGTAGAATAGGCAAGGTAGCTGCCTCAATGTCTTAACTAAATAGTCTGGCTAAACACCTAGCTAATGGAGAAAACAAAACCTTGTTTCTATCGAGCCCTAGTCATCATACTCTGCGATATGGGAGCAAAAAATGGAAAATATTTACATCCCTTGAATTCAAAGTTTAGTAGCTTTCACTTGAAGTGCCTGCATCGCATCCTTAGCATTAAAAGGCATGACAAAGTGTATAGTAGTGATGTTCTCATGCGTGACATTACCAAAAGCATGTTATCAATGCTTAGTGAAAGACGCCTGAGATGGCTAGGACATTTAAAAAGAATTTTCCCTTGAAGCATCCCAAAGGACCTTTCCATATGGACAACTGACATAGGGAAAGAAGAAAACAGGTTGCCCACGTCTGCGATTTAAAGATGGCCCGACTTACCCGATTTGCTGAAAAGCAAATGTTGGCTCTGAACTCCTCCGTGTTAGGAGTGGTGTTAGCATATAAAATTAAACACAAGTGGACATAATTTCTTGAACATGGAATAAAAACCCTTATTCTTAAGAAAACTTGAAAGAGTTCGGAATTGAAAGGAAGTAGTTTTCTTAAGAAAACTACTTTTTACTCTCTAATCTCTTTATGCGATTTGAGTGGTGCGAGAGAAATTCATCGCCTAAGGACTGACGTCTTTAAGTTCGTTATAGACTAAATGAGCGATTATATTCAATCAAATTACAAACTTAGTTGTTTTTTTTCGTAGTGTATAATATTACTCAAAAACATTTAACTATAAATTTCCTATTATGTATTTTCCGTTGCGTAAGATTTAAGAAGCAGTGACTGAGTTTTATTCTTGGTAGCTAAAATGATTTAACTAATAGAAAAGAGATAAATAAAGAAATACTAAAAGATTTAAGGTGACATAAAAAAGAAAATGAGATCAATAATGAAGTAGAAACGTAGATAATTGCTAAAGATGAAACTAGGTATTAAAAAGATAGTCTGAGATAGATATATAAATAAATAGCTAGATACATTTTTATTTTTAAAAAATGGTAGTTATGCATCTAGATATACTAAAAGTCTAACTGGCCG
Organism: Radix auricularia; assembly: GCA_002072015.1. Lineage (NCBI taxonomy): Eukaryota > Metazoa > Mollusca > Gastropoda > Lymnaeidae > Radix > Radix auricularia. Next base: position 55,895 of record MUZC01004736.1, on the reverse strand, counting down.
TCATACAAAAATTTGATACATAGTTTTCAGAGAGAAAGAAGTTTTATACATTGATTTATGTATTGTTTTTGTAAGTATATTAACCAAAATAATTGTATCAAAAAATGAAAACCATTTCATTTACCTAGAGCAGCTTGTTTGTGAGAAAATATAATTTGGAGCCATATTAACCAATTCGGAGAATCCCAAGTAACGGAGATGCTCTTGAGATCCTGATTTGTGTTGCAAGTTGTGTCATCTCTATCTACAAGCCAGTCAGAATTTCCGGGGGCGTTTGTCATGACTGTAGCATTTTGAATAGTCGCTAGGTCCCCTATAATAAATACGATATATTAGTACTTCTTCTTATATCAACTTAAACTTTTACAGACGTTACTTCTATACAGAAGATTGTTGCGTCCTAAGCTTAATCCATTATCTATATCTTGTTTTGAAATTTAAATAGACATTCACATGTACATGGAGTGTCAGGTTTTTTTATGATGTGATCATGGGACGCAGTCAACTTCCGATTGCCAGAAGGAAAAAGCGAGACTTTCTATTTGTTTTGTCTTGCTTACGGAATAAGATATGCTTTTTTATCTCAAAGTCTGATTTTAAATTAATTAATAATTTTTAGAATAAAAAATTATTTAAATAAGATTGGTTTAAATTTTGAGTAAGTTCATCTTCATTGGGTTGCAACACGAGGTCTTTTATGCTTTTTTGAATATGAACATTCCCTTCACTTAGTAGAAAATGATCACACCGAAGTATAAAGAAAATCGAAATACATCATTTTATGTTAAGGTAAATGGTTAACTAATCAAGTTCAGCTGAGAAACGCATTTGTGTTTATGAACATTCCTTTCAAGGGTCAAAGATTCAGTCATTAATGGAAAGGATGTAAACGATATACATACATTGCTTATTTATTAGTATTTAAATGTGTGTGTGTTTACATATGTAGATGTGTGAGATCTTATAAGCCAATATCTTAATTGTGAATTGATCTTTTTTAATGACTATCCATTTCATATAAATTTAATGCTCATGATAAAAATATTCTATTTGGCCCTAATTTTAACACTTAAGAAGCAATTATAACACTTAATTTTAGCTACTTACGATATTGACAACTGTCTCCAAACCATCCTTTCAAACATTTGGAATTGATACAACGACCATCTACGTCACAAAGATTTCGTTCACAGTTGCACTTGTATTTACACCTTGGTCCAAACCATCCAGACACTTTACATTGTGCTGCTACAAAATACATTAAAAATATAAGATTTCACTATATACTATATTTATTTCTAACATTTTGCTGCACAAATTGTAATAGGTCGTTTTGAAATTATCACATAGATCTGAGTTTGAAGATACACTTAACAACTATGCAGTCAGTTTATACATATATAAATTAAATGGCTTACTAATAACAAATAGAATATATAAACATACATACATACATACATACATACACATATATATATATATATATATATATATATATATATATACTATCAACTTACCCGTGAAATGCTGCGGTAAATTAGGATTACATTTATTGAAAAATGCGTTCTTTCTTATATAGCTAATTATGAGAAAAAACCTAGATTCAGGCAATCGTCCTCTTATTGAGAAGGGATTTAATATTTTTTTGCCTCTTACCATCATGGGAGTGTACTCAAAAACTTCCCAAAGATTCAAGCTTCTATCTACACGGATTCTTGGAGAATTAGTGTTGATTTAGTTGTATATAGTCCATTTTAGGGGGAAAAAGTTTTTGGGCCCCCAGCCACCAATGAGTGGAAATTTTAAAATTTATATAATTACTTTCCTTATTACCATCGCTGGGTGTTACTAAACAACTAGAGAAGTTTTTATACTTTTACCTACAAAGGCAATTGTAGAAGCAGTAATTTTAAGTTTTTAATAGCTCATTTAATAGAAAAAGTACATTGTGGCCTCCGGCATGTAGAAAGTGATAATTTAAATATATATTCACCTGTTATCATAGAAGAAGTGTACTCAACACTTCCCAAAGTTTTAAGTTCTACATACTCGGCACAAAGGACAAATAGTGATTTTCAATTTTTACAGATAAAGAAAAATAGTTTTTCTGCCCCCAGCCCTACATAATTTGATATTTTAAATTTCATTTTCGTCGTGAGAGGGTATTTAACGACTTCCCATATTTTCATGCTCCTACCTACACGGGAAGTTGGAGAATGAGTGATGATTGAGTGAAAGAGTGCATTAAAAATAAATTTGGACTCCAAGCCCCCATTAAAGTATACTTTAAATATGTTTTCACCTGCTACCATCGTGGAAGTGTATTTAAGAACCCCCCACATTTTCACGCCCTTACCTATTTGCGAAATAAAAGAATTATAGATTTTCAATTTTTATATAGCTCATATAAGAGGGAAAAAAATGGTTTTGGGGCCCGGTCCCCATGAGTGTGTATTTCAAAATTCTTTTACACCACCTGTTGTCGTGAGAGGGTACTCAACAACTACCCAAACTTTCATGCTCACACCTACACGGGAAAATGATGAGTCGGTTTTTAATATTAGAAAAACTATATTTGGGACAACGGCCCCCATGATAGGGAGTTTTAACACTCTTTTTTTTTTGCCAATTTGCGTTGGGAGCGTGTACTCAAAGCATTGCCAAAGTTTCATGCTCTTACTTACACGGGAAATAGGAAAATTGGTGATTTTCAATTTTTATAAAGCCAATATAAGGAAAAAAATGTTTTTTGCCCCCGGCCCCACATGAGCGAGATTTTTAAAATTATTTTGAGCAAATTTTTGTCGTGAGAGGGTACCCAAAAACTTCCCAAAATTTCTTTCTCCTACCTACACGGAAAATAGAAGAATTAGGGATGAGCCGGTTAATAATGTAAGAAAAACTATATTTTGGCCCCCCGGCCCCCGATGACAGGGAGTTTAAAACATTTTTTTTACCAATTTTCGTTGGCAGCGTGTACTCAAAAAATGTCCAAAATTTCATGCTTCTACTTATACGGGAAATAGGAGAATGAGTGATTTTCAATTTTTAAATAGCTCATATAAGGAAAAAAACGTTTTGGGGACCACTGCCCCCATGAGTGGGAAATTTAACTATTTTTGTCTAATAATCGTTGAGAGCACGTACTCAACAAATTTCTAAAGTTTCCTGCTTCTACACGGGAAATAGGAAAATTGTTGATTTTTTTTTTATATAGCCAATATAAGGATAAAAATCATGGCCCCACATAAGCGAGATTTGTACAAAACATTTTCCCCAATTTTCGTTGTGTGAGGGTACCCAACAACTTCTCAAAATTTCATGCTCCTACCTAGACGGAAAGTTGGAGAATTTGTGATGAGTCGATTTTTAATATAAGAAAAACTATATATTAACCCCCGCTCCCTATGAGACGGAATTTTAACATACATTTTGGCCAGTATTTGTCGGGAGCGTGTACTTAAAAAATGTCAAATGTTTCATGCTGCAACCTACACGGGAAATGGGAGAATTAGTGATTTTCAGTTTTTATGCAGGTTATATCAGGAAAAACATTTTTTAGGCCCCGGCCCCCATTAGTAGGAAATTTAACTTTTTTTCATCAAATTATCGTCGAGAGCACATATTTAAAAAAATTCCAAATATTCATGCTTCTACCTACAAGAGAAATAGGAAAATTGTTGATTTTCAATTTTTATAAAGCCATATAGGGAGAAAAGAATTTGGCCCCCGGGCCAACATTAGCGAGATTTTTAAAAATTCATTTTCGTCGTGAGAGGGTATCCAACAACTTCCAAAAGTTTCATGCTTCTTCCTACACGGGAAGGTGTAGAATTAGTCATGAATCAGTAAGTGCATGAGTGAGGGCTTTCCCTTTTATATATATATAT